>CBVK0102745221.1:0-11226 GCA_900067695.1 Picea abies
ATGATTAGATTTCTCTATTATTGATTCACCCCCCCTCTCAGTAATCCAATGGGTGGGGGGTTTCATATTCATGAATTCATTAATGGGATTATATTTGAATCAAATGTAGATATAAAATGTGTCCTAGTGATGTTTTGGGTTTATTTAATATATTTCCAATGATATATCATATGATTGGTTTTGGCCTTCAATTGTTGAGAATGAATTTTCACAACATCAAGGCTAGTTTTAATATTTTTTAAATTAAAGTTTAAAATGCCTAAATATATTAGATCCTAAACTCCTTACTGTAAGGAGATAAATGAAAATGGTATTTTCCATGCCATAAATATGTCAAATTGTAAAACCACCAAATTCATAGTTACCCAATAAATCAAATACTCATCATAGTACATGACATTTGGTTCATTGCATTGCTTTTATATAAATTGAACGCATACTCAAAATTCCCTAGGATTTAAAAAACCCTCACTAAAATCAATGCAAAATTATGAATGGAGAGATGTCAAAGTGTAAATTTACAGGAAACAAAATTTAAATTTTGAACAAGTTTCCACTTTATAAGACAAGTTAGGAATCCATGTATAACAAAACACCAATGTATTAAAAAAAAAAAAATACTAGTTTCTAAACTTGAATACCAACACATTTACTAGTATTTCTTTATCAAGTTTGAAAATAACTCAACTCCAATGGATTGTTGTAAGTAGGAATGATTGAATGAGATTCAAGGTTTCCTTGACCTCATATTCAAACTTCAATTGAAGAAAATTTCATAACACTATCCTTACCATGGATACAACATTTTTAATTAATTTTTCCTTCGTTACCTTGTATACATTCTCAATTGTTTCTCTAGAATGATTTGATAGGAGGTTAAGTCAGGTTGTTTGATCAAGTATATATACACCTATTTACTCAAATCGATTAGAAAACCTACCAATTTCTTTGTGCTCAAAATATTTTCAATGAGTTGTATCAATTTCTTTGTGCTCAAAATATTTTCAATGAGTTGTATGTGAATAATTCCTTGGCTAACCAACAAAGCTACAAAATTGATGCCTCTGCCCAAAAACTACAATTTCTTGGGGATAACAGATTAAATCCAAGCTTTTATAGTTGTGTTTTAATTTACAACTTCAATGATTCTTTCTGTGCACCCTTTATGTGTATTCAAGACTACCTGATCACTTGAAAATGAAAATTTCTTCATTATAAGTGATGTTTCTTTGTTGGATTGTAGTAGTTTTTCCTTATTGTTGATATTATTTGGCTTAACACTTGAGAATTAGTTCTTATCATCGACTACAAAATTAAGCTATGATCCAAGGAAGATGATATTTTGATCATGATATATTGATCAATTCTTGGTGCAATTGATAAAACCTATGATTACCTATCAGAGCTATGTACTACTTCTCATTGCAAAGATGAGGCATCATCCAAAAATTGTATTCCACAGAATTATTCAAGAAGTATTTTTAGAAATCATGTTTCAACACTCCCTTGAATTGCTTCCATAGAATTACTTGAGTAGTAAAGAAAAAATAAAGAAATATTATAAAACAACAAATAATGTATACTTTGTAATGAAGATAATTGTGACCATGAACTAGCAGCAACTTCTCCATTCAACTAATCTCATCATATCATAATTTCAAGAATCATTTGAAAATAAGTTGTGTAACCTAAGAAGAGCATAGATATTTGAGTGGATGTTTAACAACATGAGGTAGAAAAATGAAATCCAAATGAAAATTAAAACAAATGTAACATAAATAGACATGGAGAGGAGAGAAATGGAGTGGAATGGATCAATCGATCTAATGAGTAGAGACATTAATGATTATTCTTCAAGTCATTCAAAAACAATCTTTTCCTAGACAACCTCTCATATATTTCCACATAATTAGGATTTGAATGTGGGTGATTTCACCAAGGAAGGTGCCAACTTTGGTTCATTTTGAGAGTTAGGTGTGTCTAGATTTCTATTTTTATTTCTTCTCTGCATTGGGAAGCTCTGAGATTTAGAGGGATCTCCCCTCCCTCAAATCTAAGTCTATGTTCTTGCCTCTCTATTAGCCATGCTTTCATATTGGATATGTCCAGGTTCCATCCTAGTTTCTTTAATAATATACAGTAGGATGGCTCATTTTCATTGTAATAAAGGATGTTGCATCCCTTGTGAATTGGGGGAATTCAAGAAATGTCTCAATCGACGTATGAAGGGACTTGGAGAAGCCCAGTGTAGAATCATTAATGAAAGGATTGGGTGGGAGAAATGTGTTGACATGCAAGAATGAACCACTCAATAAAATGAGGGAAAACACCCGATGACAGGTCCCAATTAGACCCGCTCTCATTTGGGGTGGCGCTTCCGACCAGATTTTGGCCTGGTTACCAACTAACTAAATATGAATCTGATAACTGAAGGTTCTCATATCAATTAAAAAGAAATAAAAAGAAGTAAATATGACTAACTAAATTTAATATAAGGTGTATGATTATTATTCTAAGATGCAATTTCTAACTAATTCTAAAACAACCTATCCTGATCAGGAGCACACTAACAAGAAAAAATGAACACAGTGAAATATGTGTATTACTTTCATAGAATAAATTTGTGACACAAGTGATATATAAGTTTAATAGCATAACTGGTTAGAATCAAAGAATTGATTAATTAACTACATTACGCTATTGTTGTATTCATTCTGAAAAATCATGATAATTGTAAACTACAAACATTAATTCAAGAATTGATTAATTAACTACATTACGCTATTGTTGTATTCATTCTGAAAAATCATGATAATTGTAAACTACAAACATTAATTCAGAAGTAATTCATCAACCAATATTCAAAGACTACAATAATATATATGCATAAAAAGAATAGTCACATTCATACACATATATACCATAATATCCAACTAAAAATGTCTCTCGGTTTCAAATTAACTTGTAATATAAATATTGTCTTGCTACACTCTGAAAACCAAAATCCATTTCAAATGGAAAGTGCCCTCTTTTTATAGTGAGGGGTGATTGTTTACAATCATCTTTCTTTGTAATAATGAAATTAAGGTTGTTTCACAAAAAGGGACTCTTCGTATTCCGAATTCAAATTTTAGATTACAATAACTAAAGAAAGAAACATCTGGAAGGAACTATGGAATTTTGTAATCATGAACTGCCATGCTCTTATAGGTGATCTTGGTATTCTTTCCAAATGGAATGATCACTTAATATGCTCTTGAGTTTTCTTGATTGCAATCTCTCCAAGACCAACTAACCATTATAGAATTTGGCATACACTTCTTGATATAACTGCTCTGATGTGGCCTTTATGAGGGATTGAATTTTGTGGGTGAGTTGGGCGGGTTTCAATAGGTCTTCTTCAATTGATTTTTCTTCAAAATGGCTCAGATTATGGATGTTCGCTTGGATAGATTTGTTTCGATATTCTACCTCACCCATTCTAGCATTGACAGATGTCATTTCATCGATGGACTACATTGGTTTTATACCTTCCTCTTCGATGAGATCATTTGCATATTTCCACAGTTGTGTGCAAGTGTCGGTTGCTACTCCTTGGGTGGAGCGAGACTCATGAAGAGAGGTATACTAGTGTCAAAAATAATCTGGTATCTAAGTATTTCCCTCTGTGAATATACTGGTAGTGTGGTAGGTGGAGGTTGGTGCATGTCCTTCCAACTGATCATCTCCTCTAAGGATTCGCTTGTTTCCTGATATATTTCTTGTTTCTCTATCAATGTGCTTTGCAGCCTAAGTTTTTGATGTCGCTCGGCTCATATTTTAATTAACATATCAAGGATCTCATTATTTTCTGTCACTAGATTTTCAATTAAATTTAGTGCTTGTGCCTTGATGGATTCCACAGTGCATGTCGAGGCTCTGGTCCTTTCTAGGGTTGTATTGAATTTCTATGTTTCCACCTCTAACTCGTTTCTATGGGTGTCTCGTTGGATTTTCATCCTCTTTTCAAATTCTATATTTGTCTGGTCCTTTTGTGCTTGTAGGCATTTGTTCATATTCTCTTAATTGAAATGCTTAGTTTCTTTTACAGCTTCTTAGACATCTATGGTGAATTTTTCCTTTACACCTTTTAACTCTGTCTCCAATTCGACTACTTTGTTTTGGTAGTGATGAGGGCGTTAGTTACTTCAAGGATATATTATGCATTTAACCTTGCAAAAGTGTTTAGAACTAAATCTTCTTGGACCACATTCTCTTCTAGGCCAAGCCCTACTTTCCACTCTAATACCCTCCCTTTAGATGATTTTGACATGGTTTATTCTCCTCTCTTCCTCTTTGCTGACATTTTCTCGATGCTCCTTGTCCTATTATCAAAGTAGTAGTCTCCAATAGATACTACAGAACCCTCAAAATTCATGGCTTGGGAGGATAAGGAGGAGTATACCAAATGGATATCGCTTCTTAGGATGTTCTAGTACACATCCAAATCCTCATTACCTATGGAGAAATCTGTAGAATTGAAGATCATGTAGATTTCTTCATACATGGGGCAATGGTATTCACTAGTGTTATTATTAGTTTCAACTACTAAAGCTTCAACTAGCCAAGATGATGGTTCGGGCCCTGCGACACACTGGAATTACACCAAGCTCTTCGGCCTCTTGGCGTTCTAGCTCACCATGATGAGTTACCAAATTGTCCTATAATAACATGTTAAAATGAGTATCATCTTAAGTAAAATAGAACATGTTAACTATAACAACAAAAGGAATATTAAACAGCAGAACATGGGTTACCCGTAATCAAGTGATTGCAGTAACAATGTAGTAGCACTCAGAAAATAGAGGGATCAAGAAAAAATAGACTATTTGCAAACTATGTTTCGCAGACTTATGGTGTAAGCTATGTCTGAATACAGGGTTTTTTATAGCTCATAACACATATCAACCTAACACAAACATGCCATAACTTGGGTGTGTACGATAATCTTACTAAATATGGTCTTAACTTTTGTTGTTAATTACCATTACCTCTGTCATTAAATCTCATTAAGGTTGATGGACTTATGTATTTGTGCGTCTAAGGTTCTACCAAGTTGTGTTTTAAAATAAGACCATTATTAGAATAACGCATTCAGAGGATGAGAGATCACGTGTAGATTTGATCTCTGAGGAGAAGGGTATTGAAGGTATATTCTCTCATATGTGGAAAAGTGTGTGGACCTGACACATCAACCAATAGGAAGTGTTATGGGATAAGGTGTGATATGTCGGGGTATTCGCATCAGGGGTAGTCAGAGTGAGGTTGAAAATAAGCCTTGAGAGGAAGGTAGCACCAGAATATTCTCTTTTCTAGAAAGCCATGTCAAATGTGTTTTTTATAAGACTTCGGAACATAGTTATCGGGTCTTTAAAGGATGACGATCTATTCGATCTCCGATGAAGATGGGTATCGAAAAATATTCGTTAGGCCTGGGAGAATGTGTAAGATATGCATGTGGGAAGGTTTGAGAGGTTATCGAATTTTTAGCTTCAGAGTTTGAGAGGATGGGGCATGAACTGGAATTAGACAAGAATGGTATTGAAGGAATATTCCTTCAATACTTTAGAAAAGTTGTTGAGTCCCAAAAGAAATAAGGGAAACTTATTGGAGAACGATAAACTGGGAAGTCAAGGGTCCAATCTT
This sequence comes from Picea abies, assembly GCA_900067695.1. NCBI lineage: Eukaryota > Viridiplantae > Streptophyta > Pinopsida > Pinales > Pinaceae > Picea > Picea abies. The sequence goes on from CBVK0102745221.1 coordinate 5,686, forward strand.
AGGATGCCATTTGGGGAAGTGATCGTTTGATAGGTTGTACTAACTTGAGGAGACAATATGGGTTGGGATTGAATCTAATAATCCACGAGGTGCCACAAAGAGAGTGTATTGGGTGTGTCGTAGTTATCGGAGTGTGATGATCAAATTTTTTGTAGATACATGGAGTGAAAAAATATGATGTCAATGATCCTAAATGAACTCTGAATCAAGATTGTATGGATTTAGTTAAGAAGGAATGTATGCCTTTTAGGGGAAAAAATAGGTATAAAGAGGAAAACAAAAACCACATATGTGTTTTAGGATAAGGGATTAATGGGAAGAGACAGTGGAGTTATGTGGAAGATATTGAATTCAGGACATTTCAAGAAAATTTGATGGAACATTTGCAAGCCATGAGGGTGGTCACATGAGGGCAGATAACTGATGGAAACATCCAAAGGTATAGAATTTGTAGGTTAGAAGCTTTCTTTCGATACAGACAAACAAGTTCCTCTTTTCTATGGTATCATTGTTCATGAATATAAACATTGATCTCATATCATCTTGACAACATCAATATAGAAAGGTACTCATAGGACAAAGCACTTACATAGGTCAAATATTCTTGGGTCCTTGTTGCGAAAGAAAGGATGGTTCAGAGTAAGAGATAGTGAGTTATTCTAAAATATAGGGTGAAATAAAAAGGAAGAAACAAATTCAAGCAACGACGAGACTATTGAAGTGAAACTTCAGTAGAAAATGAAAAGAAAGAAACAAAGAAAAACTACTATGTACAAAACTACATCACCATTGGTGATTAGGAGAAGTATTTTTTTAGGATTTTTCCATTGACAGGTAGTTCCTCCTCATATCCATGTAATGTTTTGAGTCTAAAAGTCCCAGGACCTATTTTCTGGTTAATCAAATAGGGTCTTAACCATAGTTTCTGGAATTTGGAGTGTTTCCCTTTAAGTTCATTAGCTTTGTACCATTTGAGAACAAGGTCTCCTTATTGAAAGTATGTGTTTCCTATAGTTGATTTTTTGAAACATTTTTTAATTATTTCTTGGTGATGTGTCAGGTTCATCTTAGCTTTTTCCCTTTCTTCTTCAATTTTTAGCAACATGTTTAACCTTTTTTGCATTACTGGGCAGGATTCATCTTGGGCAGCTTGGGCCAATTGTAAGACGGGTAAGAAAGAATGGGTCAGCATGGTGACTTCTCGTCCATAGACTAGGAATAAAGGGGAGTTACCATTGGATGAGTTTGGATTTACCCTGTCAGCCTAGAGTTCATTTTGAAGAGCAAGGTGCCAATTTCTTTGATTATCATTGACATTTTTCTTGATAATTTTAATAAGGTTGTTATTAATCGACTCTACCAAACCATTTCCTTATGGGTAGTAATTCATTGATTACTTGACCTTGATGTTTCATTCAAGAGAGAATTCAGTCAATTTAAGAGAATAAAAATACTTGGCATTATCAAAGACTAAAGAGTCTGGAATTCCAAACCTGGTGATGATATGTGATTCAAGGAATGAAGTCACATGCTTTTCGTTGATGGTATTCAAGGGGATTTCTTCGCTCCATCTAGTGAAATAATTGGTATTCGTCATGATGTATTTTTTCATCTGCAATTATTTGTGATTGATCTTCCTGATCTCATCCAACCCCCATTGTTGGAAGGGGAATTCAATGATGATAGGATGTAAGGGGAAGGAAATATTATTTTCTCTCCCAGTAGACATTTGGAACTGTTTGAATTTCCTTGCATATGCATGAGAATCCTTGAATAAAGGGGGTCAGTAGTATCTGTCTCTGAGGATTTTGTGAGAAATGGTGTCTCCACCATAGTGTCCATTGGCTGATCCATCATGGATCTTGGAAAAAACCTTTTTTGTGTCCCTCTTCCAAGGCATCTCAAGAAAACAACATCATATTTTTTTCTGCATAGAGTTCCTTTCATGATCTGATATTGAGTGGACTTGAGTCTAAAGGCCCTTTTCTTCTTGGGTTCGAGACAATCTGGGGTTGATTTGTGTGTTAAGTAATATTTCATTTCAAAAAACCATTGGTCAAAATTGACTGGGATGTAATTTGTCTCACTCGCGTACAATTCTTGATCTTGATATAGAGCATATTCATTTGATTCATTGCTAAGTTATTCAGCAGCCATCTTGCATAGCCCCTGGCCTTTGACAATTTTCGCAGGCTTAATTTCTAGATCATATTCTTGTAGAGTTGTAATCCAGTTGGCTATATTTTTTTCCAATTCTTTCTGTATCGGCATATTCCTAACCACGGGGTAAGGAACAATGACTTTTGTCTTGGATTTGAACAGGAATGGCCTGAAGTGTTTGACAACTTCAAATATGGCATAGGCTTGTTTTTCCACTTAAAGGTAGTTCATCTATGCTCCTTGTAAGCTAGAACTCATAAATGCTACAGGGAATTCATCTCCTTCTTGGTTATTTTATGTTAAGACAATCACAAATGTTGAATCTAACATGAAGGTGTAGAGGATGAATTCTCAAATAAAGTCCTAGATTAACTATGTAGGGGATTGTGCTATTTCTGTTTTGATATTATCAAAAGATTCTTTTTCTTTAGGTCCCCATTTGAATTCAACATTCTTCTTTATCATGTCTTGTTGAGGTCTCACTATTTCATAAAAACTGGGGATGAATCATCTTACAAATTTGATCCTTCTGAGGATCGACTGCATGTCTTTCTTGTTGTGAGGGGAGGGGGGATTTTCGCAATTGCTTCAGTTATCTCAGGTTCGATTCTTATACCATGTTTGGAAACAATGAATCCTAATAGTCTACCTTCATCAGTAGGAAAAACATATTCTTAGGATTGAAAGAGATGTCATACCTTATGCATATGTTGAATACTTTCCTCAAACGGGCAATATGATCTTTTCTATCCCTCAAAAAAATGGTAACATCATCTAGATACACCATTGTACATTCTCCAAGTAGACGCCTGAAGGAAATATGCATGGTCCTCTGGAATGTTTCTTCGGCATTGATGAGGCCAAATGATATCTTCCTGTAAGAATCTGTTCCCCACTTGGTCCAGAACGTTGTTTTTAGTTGATCGTCATGGGCCACTAAGACCTAGTTATAACCTGAAAAACCATTCAAAAGGGAGAGTATCTCAAATATGGATATGTACTACAATATTTTTTCCATTGGGGGGAAATGATAATTATCCTTCTTTGAGGTGTTCAAGTTCCTGAAATCAATACATGGTCTTATAACCCCATTCTTTTTCCTTACTGGTACTAAGTTGTAGTTCCAATGTGTATGTCTTGCCGAAAAAATGATATTGGATGCTAGCAACTTATTCAATTCTTCTTTGACCTGAGGTTCAAGGCTAGGGTGCATCTTCCTCATCTTTTGTTGAAACAATTTCATCATGGGATTCATGGGAATTATGTGTTGTATGATCTTGGTGTCATATGTCTTGATATCCTTGTAGGTCCAGGAAAATATGTCTTTGTATTCCCAGAATAATTTGATGTAAGATTGATTTTCTTTGGGAGAACATTTTTTTCCCAGATTAATGTTTTGAGGCATGGTATTTGTCCCCAAGTTCACCACTTCGAACTACATGGATGGCATGTTGGATTTATAATTGATTAATTTCCTAAACTTGTCTTGGAGATCATAGATTTTTTCCAACCTCAACACATTCTTCGAGATACAATTGGTTGAACCTATTGTGCTTTCATATTGATCTAGGAAATAAGCATATGAATTCATCATATGGTTGTGTTGGCTTTTGTCGATGGTAGATTCTTTGAAAGTATCTTTGAGATGTAAGAAGTTTATCAATTGTTGGTCGTCATCAAAAACTCTCCAATTCATGATATTGTCGGGATTTGATGGCTTATATAAAATTTCAACATAGAAAGTGGTAGGCATCAATCCATCAGAGGGTACTAACCTGGACACTACATTGGCTAGAAAATAAATATCACAATTTAGTGAATGAGGCACTGAACTAATATTAAATGATACAAAATATTTGATTAGTTCCCAAACCTCAAGTTGATAGTTTTTCAAATGGATTGAAAGAAAATGAATGGTGTTCCTCACCTGTTTTATGATAATTTCAGAATTGCCAAATACCTTGATTTTCTCAACTTTCAAGTTGACTACTTTTCTTAACCCATGTACTAGGGCTTCGTATTCGGCAGTATTGTTGGTGCAAGGAAATTCTAGCTTGCATGCAATCAACATTTTAGTACCTTTCAGGTCTTTTAGTATGAAACCTATGCCTACACCTTCTAAATACTTGGGTCCATCGAAAAATAGCATCCACATGCCAGGATCTCCTTTTTCATTTTAATTGGTATTTTTGAATTTTCCGATTTTTTGGTTTTAATGAGTTTAGCAGAGTCAGTGCATTTTTCTAATTTATCTCTAGAAACTATGTTAGGTTATACATCAGAGGGATTGTTAGTTTGAACATTTATATTACATTTGGGCTCAACAATATGGGTGCAATGAAGGATTTCATATTGTGTGTTGGATTCCACGAGACATGATGGTTCAGCTGTAAAATTCCCAAAAAATGTTTCATATGAATAATTTCCCAAAATTGAATTGTTAAACATTATTGGTTTATTTGGGTCATTTAGGTCAATAATGACATGTTTCATATACCTTTATCTATCAATCCTGATCTGATTCATTTTTCCATTATAAGGGAGCCACAAGTGAGACCAGTCAGTAACAAAGTAGCCATTCAAAATAGTATACTAATATCGACTTAACAACATGCCATAGTTGTCTGGTATGTATAATACTATTATGTATATAGTTTGATGAACTTTTGTATTAGCATACATCCTCATCAAGAATTTTTTTAATTCTCTAATAACTTTAACTTTGCTTCTATCTAACTGAATAATCTAAATGTCAGATGGTTCAGGTTTGACATTAAGCTTCTCATGGACTTTGAAGGGCATGACATTACATGAGGCTCCCAAGTATACCATGCAATTATGGACATTTCTATTAAATATTTCAAAAGTGATGAGAAAAGGAGGGGTAGTAGACCTAGATCTTTGACCAGACAAGGAAGCATTAGACGCAACCTGAATTTTACATGGAGTGTTATTGTTAGTAGAAATTACCTTGGTGGTCCCTTTCTTGGCTCTTGTATTTGCTTCCTTTGTGCTAGAGGAATGGTGGTCCCTTTCTTGGCTCTTGTATTTGCTTCCTTTGTGCTAGAGGAAGTTTTGCCTTGCAGAGTTCTAATAAAATTTTCTTGGATTTGTGGAATATTCATGAGTTCAAATAGAGAAATGTTATCTTTAGTCTTCTTCAGATCTTCCAGAAAGTCATATTCCAACCTGGCCAAGGGTGTGGATGGAATAATAACTTTCGATGTTTGATTTAACAGCTTGGGGTTGGAAGGTGTATTTTTTGAGGAATTGGCAGTGGGATTGTCCAAACAATATGATTGTTTAGGATTGGATGTAGCAGGAGAATTAGAATTGGTGGTACCGGGGGTGTCATCGAAAACCTTCTTACTAGAACTCCCA
>CBVK0102745284.1:0-38020 GCA_900067695.1 Picea abies
AATTCCTCTTTCTCCTTCAAACTCTTTTTTAATTCATCCCTAGCTAGATTACTTGCAGTTTGCAAAGGAGGTATATTCAAAACATCCAATCTTCTTTTCAATTCTTCTTGAACATTTTAAATAGTGTTTTGATATGTATCCAATGAAATTTCAAACATGTCCTTGGCATTATCAATCCCCCTCTTACATTCCTCTATAGTCCAACAATAACACGATCTTTTCCCTTTAGAGTTAATATATTTCAACCATCATTTATAATAGGATATATTGTCCATCCTAACATTTCATGTTGAATCTGGTTTTATGTAGATCCTAGCCACTACAATAACTTTGACATCATTCACAGGATTATGAATGGGGACCGTTAAGTTTGCTAAGTCTACTCTTGCTATGTTAGTTTGATAATAATTTCTGAATACCATAGGTTTTAATATTTGTTTTTGATAAGTGTGCACATCTGCTCCATAACCACAGTACTTATGAATATCGTTAAGTGAACATTCAAGGGTTAAGCCTATGATATCTCATAAAACTTAGTCCTGAGAGATACCACAACAAGACTAAAGCTCAAAGTATTGTGACTTATTTCTTTCTTATCCATAGTTTACATTTCTCTAGCTCTCTTTTTTGTGTAAATTGCACAGAGTGCCTCATAAGCACACATTGAACCTTGGGTTGACATAATTAATGAATGAGCGTAATACAATGATAAACAATTAAGAGATATATTTTTATCTCGTCACTACACTGCTTCACAGAGATCAAGGAGACTGTGGTAGTTGGGACAGCCTCCAGAACCCTATAGAGTTGACCTCCAAAAGTAATAATGACACTACAGGGCCTATATTGATAAACAACATGTCGCTTCCACATATATGGCTGTCATAAAAAAACTTCACAAAATTCAATGGGGGAAACATCACATAATAACTTATATTTGAAGGGTTTGATGTCGTAGTGCATGCGACATTGTTGGCTGACGTGGATGTCTCGTCCTTGGATGAGTCAACTGATGGTGTATGGATGAGGATGCAATGTTGTTTTCAAGTTAAATAACTTGACAACCTTTGTTGATATTAGGTTCTTCTGGCTACTGCTGTCAAAAATGAAATGGAGTGGGGTCCTTTTCACCCACATATGTGAGTGGAATAGGTGCTCCCCTTCTTTAGGCTCATCTAGTTCCTTTGGTTGGACTTTTTTGGTAGCAATTGTGACAATGGGTTCTACATTCATGATCCATTTTCATTTTTTCAGTTGTGAATTAGAGTCTAAGTAAAAAATTGACTATGAGGTTTTTGTATCAACCAACAATTATCATTTGGAGTGACATTCATCGGTATTGTGCCAAGGTATTTTATGGAACTCGCACCACTTTCCAATGTACTTCTTTGACTTCCCGTTACCCTTCTTTGTTGGTGGCTTGGATTGGTTGTCTTGGGATTGACGATCCTTGATATGTCCTTTTCCTTGGGAGATAGGGCCACCCTTATTGGGATTCTACTATGATGGGTTTGTAGAACCGAAATTATCTTATTATTTTTCTTGAACTTTTGTTCGATATTGACAACATATCAGTAAGTGAATCGTAGTTAGGATATGTTCAAGAAATCCACATCTGTTTGGGTGTACCTATGTATTCCACTACAATACTTCAAAACCAGGTGATTCTTGGTGTATTTAATACCAATATTTGTGCATAATGTATGGAATATGTTTATTAAGAGATATATTTTTATCTCGTCACTACACTGCTTCACAGAGATCAAAGAGATTGTGGTAGTTGGGACAACCTCCAGAACCCTATAGAGTTGACCTCCAAAAGTAATAATGACACTACAAGGCCTATATTGATAAACAACATGTCGCTTCCACATATATGGTTGTCATAACAAAACTTCACAAAATTCAATGGGGGAAACATCACATACTAACTTATATTTGAAGGGTTTGATGTCGTAGTGCATGAGACATTGTTGGTTGACGTGGATGTCTCGTCCTTGGATGAGTCAACTGTTGGTGTATGGATGAGGATGCAATGTTGTTTTCAAGTTAAATAACTTGACAACCTTTGTTGATATTAGGTTCTTCTGGCTACTGCTGTCAAAAATGAAATGGAGTGGGGGTCCTTTTCACCCATATATGTGAGTGGAATAGGTTCTCCCCTTCTTTAGGCTCATCTAGTTCCTTTGGTTGGACTTTTTTGGTAGCAATGGTGACAATGGGTTCTACATTCATGATCCATTTTCATTTTTTCAGTTGTGAATTAGAGTCTAAGTAAAAATTTGACTATGAGGTTTTTGTATCAACCAACAATTATCATTTGGAGTGACATTCATCGGTATTGTGCCAAGGGATTTTATGGAACTCGCACCACTTTCCAATGTACTTCTTTGACTTCTCGTTACTCTTCTTTGTTGGTGGCTTGGATTGGTTGTCTTGGGATTGATGATCCTTGATATGTCCTTTTCCTTGGGAGATAGGGCCACCCTTATTGGGATTCTACTACGATGGGTTTGCAGAACTGAAATTATCTTATTATTTTTCTTGAACTTCTGCTCGATATTGACAACATATTAGTAAGTGAATCATAGTTAGGATATGTTCAAGAAATCCACATCTGTTTGGATGTACCTATGTATTCCACTACAATACTTCAAAACCAGGTGATTCTTGGTGTATTTAATACCAATATTTGTGCATAATGTATGGAATATGTTTGTGTACTCCAACACTATCTGGTTTCTCTCTTGATGTAGAGTTTTCAATCTCGTGTACTAGTCAACATGGTTTCCAACAGGTTAGTATTTCTACTTGAGGGCATGAGCAAAAGATTCCCAAGTGGATCCTCACCCAAAAATTGTAGACTCATCTTTGGAATGTTTCTCACAGTAAGTCTCCCACCAATATATGACATGGGGAAGGGCCTTTAGGATTGTGAAGGTGATTTTGTCACTATTGGAAAAATTTTGGACAAAGAAATAACCCTCTAGTAGACTTAACCATTTTTCCAAAGTATAGACGTCTATTTGGCTTTCAAATAAGGGAATATAAAATTTAACTTGTACCTTAAATGGAGTCACACCTCCAAAGTGACCACTGGTTGAAGGTGCCTCCATTGTTGTTGGCAACCATTGAAGGATCTGGGTGAAATTATCCATCATCTTGTTCTTCTGTCATGCAAGGGATTCCTCAAGAAACGATTTGAATGGATCTCCTGCTCCATCCTCCCTCTTTTATTCTTCCATGGGAGGTTGCTTGGGTGGGAAAGAATGGTTTTCCTCAAGAGAAACAAGCTTGATACACAACTCTCTATACCCCGACCGTGTTGGGGACTTGCACTAAGAACGACAAGGGGAAGACTTCTCTGATACCATTGACATGGATTATTTTGAGAACAACACGAATGCATAAATATAACAGAGATATAACAAGGAAATACATAAAGATATTGCAAAGAACATAATAATATAGTAAAACTTATATTCTATTAATGAGCTTCTGGAATACAAAAGACTATAAAATGCAAAGCACACAATCTAGCTAGAATGGTGGTAGCTTATCTATGAAGAGAGATGTGTTGTTTATGCTCATTGAAAATAAGTTGATTACAATGAGGATCCAAAGGCCTTTTTTAACATAATATTCGATGAGAAAACCCTAAAAATCCCAAACCCTAACCTCGAAAGATGAAACACAAAAAGGTTTTAGGAACTCAATGGGGGTAGTTGATACATCAACTTCCCTAGGGTGTAACTTTTGCATACAATTTCTATTTGGAGCACTTGATACCTCATCAGAAAGGTCTAGCCTAGGAGTACACATTTAAAATGACCCAATACATCCCAATACAAATATATTGTGTGCTTCTATGTAAAACTAATGTCATTTAGGGCCTAAAAACGATTCTAGAAGTTTGGGACCTGAAAAACTGTAGAAAAACTACCAAGACAAAAACTGTAATTTGAGCTAGTGAAAGAGGTGGGAGACCATATATGTCCACCTATATCAACTAGTGTACTTGTTCTCTCACTATCTAAGTTCTTTTGTATGTCCTTTTCTAGTGTTGTTGCAGCTTTATCATATGTTTTTGTGTGCTAATTTGTTTTTGACAATGAAAAAAAATGAAATTAGGCATTTTTTAGTACATGAAGTAAGACAATATTTTGTGATAATCATTAGCTCATGAACTATTCATAGTATCAATTTTATAGAAACCAAAAATAATGCAAAACTAATGAATTTGGTCAAATAACAATTCTATAATAAACCGCAAAACACTAAAATAAGAGAACGACTTATTTCTTCTTGGTTACACCAATGCTTAGAAGAGCCTTGGGTTTAGATTGCGAGGGTGATTATTAAATCCCTAATTCTATCAAAGTTGTAAAATTAAGTTGAATGATTTGGATAAATTCCTTTGTAACTTACTGCGTAATTAAGAACATGTCCATCCTTTCTCTAATAGAGGGTGTAGAATCAAAGGAGAATAGTGTAGAATGGGGATTTTTACACTTCCTTATCACTTTCATACATTTTTCTTAATAAATGATCACTAATCACGAATTACTAATCCTTATTTCATTAAGAAAATTAATAAGAATTGTCAACATCAAGCAATTCACTATAGTTCAAATAGTTGTGTGCCTCCTGACCATACAGTGTGAGAAAGCAACTTAATGACCATTCTCCTAGTTTTTCCACCACATGGTACTCACTTGTTTGCTTGTGGTGAGATACCCTTTTACAAAACATAGTGACCATTGATAATCCCCATTGAATTTCATCTGTTTGGAAGCATACTTAGGTTTGTTGAAATCATCTTCTTACTTTCACTTATGTAATCTCCCCTTGTCAAATTTCATTACCAAGTGGAGGATGCACATTTGAAAGATCCCTTTTATCCACTAGTTTTCTTGGGATTTGATAAAGTGTCCTAAGGGTATGTTTCACTTAGTTTTCTAGTTGAGTTATTTTTTTAGAAATTTGAAAGGAACCTTGCATTTAGTTATTTAATAATTTACATATTTAAAAGTTAAAATATTAATTGACACATTGAATACACCATATCTGATATGTTTCTAGACACTTATAGGAAAACCTCCTTTATTTGGAGAACTACCTCCATCTAATATACTTTGAAATGAATTCACCATGTCAGGAAACCCTTTTGAAGGAAACCAAAACAACCCTTTGAAAACTCCTCCCCCTCCCCTTCCATAAGGGGGAACCTTGCTACACAACCCTCATTTAGCTATTGTAGCTACCTTGGACCTTTAATATTCAATTGAATTAACATATGATCCTATACACCATGAAACCACTTTTTCGACTATCCCTACCAATATTCCTTGTTACATTGTATGTTTTAAGATAATACCAAAAAAGACCATAGAAATCCTATTATGACATTTTAGTAATACTAAATATTTTGTAGAATTTAGGTTTTTCTAATGAACCCTCACAAAAGTGGATGCTACATAGTACATAGACCTTTACTCTAGTGTATATTTTACTTTTATGACTATAATGACAATATTTTACGTTTATGACTATTAATGACAGGGTTTCTAAAGAAATTTCAAATACACCTTTGATATGAGATTAGTGAAAAATTATTGACTACATTTAAACACTCTACCATTACACACATTGTAGATCATACCCAATAGTGGAGGCATAAACATAGTCTATGTAATATCCCCTTATATCCTTATCTCATATTGGATTGGTTTGTAAACTATCTTCTTCCTCAAATATCTAACTATGTTTCCATACAACAACCTATGTGATGAAAATTCCATCTTAATATCTCAAAAGATAGACTTAATGTAATCTCAATACAGTGACCTATCTACTCACCTAAATTATCCTAGATCATATGGGTCCAATCCCATTATGTTCAAGGCCAACATAATGTGGATGATGGTGTTATAGGATCCACCAATTCTACACCCATGTCCTATGCTACCAATTAATTTAGTCAAATAGATTTATTTTTAGGTCCTAACTAGCTTGCTAGTAACTTGATTATGACCCTTATATCATACAATATAAATAACATATAATTTGATAATAACTTGGCTCTAAGCCTAGACACGTGGTTTTATGTTTAAATCATGACATGCTACATTAACTCTTCATTGGGAGGGTAACCATTCCCACATTTTTATATGCAGGTACATTTTGATTATATTAATAAAACCACTAAAAATATGTGAATGAGTATAAACTGGGATATGAGCCAACATGAGGGAAAAAAGGGCACTAAGAGGGATAAGATAAATATAATAATATTTTGTTGATTCCCATCTTTTATCCCAATTTCTCTAACCTTTTCCTATGTTAATTAATTTTTACCAATTTTGGAATTTGTTATCCAAATGAAGATACATGGGTCGCTTGAGAAGAAACCTAGTTCATTTTCTTTTAGATTTGTTTACATATATATGTGAAATCCATGACTAAAAATACTATTAGCATTCGAGAAGATATCAACAATTGATAACAACTAGCTTGCATTCTAGCATTGGCGGGGAAACAAGACTACTTGAAGGACTACATTGCAGAGAAGAGAACTCTTTTCTTGGTGTTGTGCAGGGATAATAGGGAATAGTATCATTGGGTGAATATGGATTTATGTTCCTAGAATCAATCACGTTACGGTGACAACTTATCCCTCACTGATTTTGACACCCCTAAAATCCTCTAACTACTGCTACTACAACTATTATTATAATGTGAGAGTGTTGAAATATATCAACCTAAATACCCCATTAGGCATTTGAAAATAACCATCACATTTCTATGGGAGTTTCCATGAATCTCTCATCATCCCATGACTTCTAGTATCTAAGCGTGCATAGTCCATATTCAATAACCAATACTAGTCCCAACCACTGTTGTGTAAATGGTGGATTTGGAGACCATGTCTATAATATGAACAATTTCCAGGTAAACCTTGGATCTTGCAAAATTGTTCTGACCAATGACATACACATGCATCCATATATAAATTCATCATACAATAATTCATAAATCATTAACATTTCCCAAATAGATAAACTCTTATTCAATTTCATCTTTACATAAACATCAAATACAAACCAAGTATTATAATATAACATTGTAATCATGGTTAGAAATGGAAATTACATAAATGACATCATTAGGCATGATATAATACTACAACAGATAGTAACATAATAATCATGATAAAACACTGAAACCGTGATAAATATTGTAGTCACAACTAACATCATAAAATATGTAATAGTGGAAAGCATATGTTGACAACAGATAGAATGGAAATGGAAATTACATAACTAAAATCATCCAGCAATATATATTACTATCAACACATGTTGACATCATCATCCCAATAACATACTAGAACCATGATAAAATATAGGCACCACTTAACTAACATCATCAATTACATAATAGTAGAAGCCATATGTTGAAAAAATATGGTTAACATAGAATGGTATGGATATACACATATCATTGTCTCCATAAGTCTAGCTAGGTATATCAAGATGCATAATCACATCAAATGAAAAATCCCCCAAAATTATAGTTCAAACATTATATTATTGTGTAGTCATCCCAAGAGTCTAGATCATTAATCCATAAATCATTAACATTTTCCAAATAGGTAAACTCATACGCATTTCCATCTTTACCTAAACAACAAATCCAAACCAAGTATTCTAATATAGTATTCTAATCATATGTAGAAATGGAAATTACATAAATGACATTATCGGACATGATATAATATTACAACCAAATAATAACATAATAATCATGATAAAACACTCAAACTATGATAAATATTGGAATCACAACTAACATCATCAAATATGTAATAGTGGAAAGCATATGTTGACAACACATAGAATGGAATTGAAAATTACATAACAAATAATAACATAATCATCATGATAAAACACTCAAACTATGATAAATATTGGAATCACAACTAACATCATCAAATATGTAATAGTGGAAAGCATATGTTGACAACACATAGAATGGAACTGTAAATTACATAACTAACATCATCAGGCAAGATATATTACTATAACAACACATAGAATGGAACTGTAAATTACATAACTAACATCATCAAGCAAGATATATTACTATAACCACATGTTGACATCATCATCATCATCATCATCTAGATAACATACTAGAACCATGATAAAATATTGGAACCACTTAATTAACATAATCAAATACATAATAGTAGAAGCCATATGTTGAAAACATATGGTTAACATAGGATGGTATGGATGTCCACATATCATTAAATCCATAAGTCTAGCTAAGTACATCAATACATTACGCAACAAAATATTTAGCCAATGTATAATGCATAATCACATCAAATTTAAAATCTCCCAAAATGATAGGTCAAACCTTATATTACTGTGTATCCCTCCAAAGATCCTAGATGATCACACTATGCCAATTAGCTCCTCCTGTGATTGCAACCATTTTCCACATATCAATTATCTTAATTTTATAAAGTTACTTTTCTGGTAGTAAAATTTGGATGGTATGAAAAACCTAAAAAACAATTAGAATGAGCATACAAGGATTGAAAATGTCTAAAGATCTAGGGAATAACAAATTTTAACCAAAATAACTAAGAATATCACTTATTGAAATAAATCAAGTTGGTCACAATGACAGTAGTGAGGTCCAACCTAGTATGAAAGAGATGTGTAATTTCCATGTTTAATGTTGACATGACAAGTGACATAAGTCAACATAATATTATATATATTTTTTTAAATCATAAAAAATAGCTTAATACAAAATAATACAGAATATATATATATATATATATATATATATCAAGGGATTATCTCAAGTAATTGTCTCCAATGTTGTTAGAAATTTGGTTAGTTCTATTTTAGCAAGTTCCCAGATTGAATCCGCATGGATTAGGCTCAGTAGTCTATGCTAAAATTTTTGTTTAGATGATTACATCATTATGTGGTATTGCCATTGGATTTCCTATCGTTGAGAGGAAATTGTTCCCAAACATCCATTCAACATTGTTCAACACTAGTCATAGATAAGTATAACTTTTGTGATTGATGTGATTTATTATTGTTATAATTGGTATATTTATGCTAAATACCAACTTAAATGGTATAGATAGCATTAAATTGCAATACAGAGACACAAATTTATGAATTGTGGGTCTATGCTATGTGTGTTATTAGTCCATAGCTATGTAGCAATAGAGGTAGAAATTTTGTTTTCTTAAGTGCCCCATATCCTCAGCAAGGATGTATTCAAGTTGGGTATGTTACAAAATGGCATCAGATAAATTGATAGGCCTTGGGGTATGGTTTCAAACTATGTGGTTTAAAACATAAATGAAATTACAAATATAAATACATCAATTATTTTCTAGCATTAATATGAGTTGCAAAAAAGGCTAAATCTAGGATGTATGCTTGTGCTAGGAAGTGTTGAAGTCAACCTGAAAAAATGTTTTCCTAAAGAAATATGCCTATGCTTGGAAAAATATTCTCATGGAAAAAAAAATTAATATGATAAGTTTCCATTTAAATGTAAGATATTCCATGAATATTTCCACTTTTCAAGAGACTATAAAAAGAACTAGATGGATAAACCAACATCTACAAAACAAGGTGAGGTCTGGAAAAATGTCAAGAAGAAAATGCATCCTAAAAAAGGAAATTAATCAAACTTGAAGCATTCTTCATCCAAAAAACATTCAATATATGTTCCAATCAAATCAACATCTAGGCCATCTTAATCATGAAACCCTTGATATAGAGGCATTTGGTATGGGCCTTCAACAAACTCAAATAGTTTTTATGTATCAACTATGGTTTATGAGAATCATGGAAATGGATCACCATCTCATAAGGAGATAGTGAATCATGTCCTCACCCCAAAATCCTTTCAATCCTTTTATTTTCTAGATAATCATAGTCCAATGTATGAAAATGAAGAAGAAATGAAGGGTTCATATGGAAAAGGGGATATTGATCGTATAACTAAAAAGTAATAGTACAACCAACAAAGATCAAAACTTGCAGGAAGGCTGAACAAACACTATAGGAAGGGTGAATGTAAGACGGAAGGATCGCCAATGAAAAACTCAAAAAAATGTGAGAGAATAGATAGAAAAAAAAGAAAGGGCAATGGGAACACAACAAACCATAGATAATATCCTGATCAGGAGTGAAAGAAATCAAGGAATAAAATGGTTCAAGAACCAAGTATCTTAGGAACCATTTGGAGGAGGACCCACTTCCTATCTCAAATAATGATAGTGGTCTCCTAGAATTGTAGAGGGTTGAGCAATAAAACTAAGGAAGAAGAACTAAATGATCTAATCAAAATGGAAAATTCCAATGCAATATTAATCTAGGAGACAAATATGGATGAAAAGGAAGTCCTGAATGTTGGGAAAATGTAATGGATGAACAATGAGGGTATAAAAATAATCCAATAAGGGCCTTCGATGGAATCAATACTATGTGGGGCCCCATGAAGGTTACAATGGTAGCATCTTGCAACTCACAACACTAGATAACAACTCATTTGTTTCTTTTAGAGTCAGGTAAGTGTTTCATTCTTTTCAATGTTTATATGTTGGCTAGATATTTGGAAAAATTTGGATGCTAGAAAACCTTGTAGGCCTACATGTAATATTCTTTGGTAAGTCAAAGTGTAATGGTAGGGTACTTCAATACGGTCATCTTAGATTGGAAGAAAAAATGTGGAATTATAGTTCGATACCTCACGAGAGAAAAAATGGAAGATTTGATTTCATATTGGGATTTGGTGTATGTCAAATGAGACAAAGGGAAATATACTTGGAAGAATAAGAGGGTTGGTCCTAGTTTTATTGCATCCCATCTAGTTAGGTTTTTAGTACACAATGACTTCTTTTTGGGAAATCAACTTCTTCCAAGATAGTTCCTATTAGTGCCTCATACCACAATCCCATTGTACTAACATTTGAGTCACTGCAAAATTGTCTCCATTCTTTTCATGTTTAAACCCTTATGGTTATAGAATGAATAAGTTGCGAGATTGATCATAGAATCTTGGAAGAAACCAACTTGAGGATCTCCATCCTACATTTGGGAAGAAAATATAAGAAAATTTGTGCAAGAGATAAAACAATTAGTTAATCTTTCTTATGTATCCCTATATTAAGAAAAGAAAGAATATCAGAAATAACTAGAAGTGATATAGAGAAGCAAGGACACTGAAGAAGTAGATGAACACATGATAAAGGAGGAAATAAATATATACCATAAATTGCATGTTTGTTTTAGAAAATAAGAAGAATATTGGAGATAAAAATATCAAAGTTTATGGTTAAGAGAAGGATATAGGAATACAACCTTCTTCCATAAGCAATCTCAAGCTAGAAGAAACAAAAACACATTCAAAGAAATCCATTTGGAAGATGGAAAGAGGGTAGAATACTTTATAGTGGTTAAGGAAGTAGTTATATCTCACTTTGAAGACTTATATACAAAATAAGATAAGGAAAATCCAAAGTAGATGTGAGAAATGTTAGAGCACATGCCTATTACTCTGTCCAGGGAAGAAAATCAAGCCTTTCTAAAATAAATACAAGGATAAGAAATATATCAAGTAGTATGGGGACTTGATCTATAAAAAATTATTAGGATGGAAGGATTTTCTATCCATTTATTGAGGGAATTTTGGGATATTGTGAAGCATGATCTCCAAGAAAAGCTAAATTATTCTTTAAAAAATAAAAAAAAGTAGTGGGGGTGCAAAAATTCACCCTTTCTTCCACTAATCTGAAAAGAAACAAATGCTACAAATTTTGAAAGATTATGGTCCATTTCTCTATGTAATTTATCCTACAATATATTTACCAAAATTATATGCAATACCCTAAAAGTGGTTCTTCCAAGATTATTTTCCTAAAATCAAGGTGGATTTATGCAGAAGAGTAAAATTATGGAAATTATTATTCTAGTTCAAGAAAACATACATACTAGCAGAGAAAATAAGGATAAAGGAATGGTAATAAAGATGTATATGGTGAATGCCTTTGATAGGGTTTGAAATTTCTTTGTTTATGAGGTTCTTCAAAGGTTTTAGTTTGATGAACATGTTATTCAATGGATCCATGCTTATATAGGCTCACCTTGGATATTCGACCTTATCAATGGTAGACCAATGGCATTTTTCAAAGAAAAAGAGGATCGAGGAAAAGGTTTTTGTTGAAATTAGTGCAACTACAAGAACTATTCTCCGGGAGGATGGCTTAAGACCCTAGATAATATCTAGGGTCCCCAATGCACTCTTGGGGTTCTTTGTTTGGGACCAAGTAGTTACAACCATGGAAAAAGAACCTAGTGAGGGCCCCCTATATATCTCTGGGGTTCGTGGCCAAGGACCAAGCAATAAGTCCCTAGATGTGTTCTAGGGCCCTTGGATGTGTTCCAGGGAATCCTTGCTTGGTGCTTGGATTGATACTTGGATGTGTTCCTTAGTGGTTGACGATGTAAGTCCCTAGATGTGTTCTAGGGCATGTGGATGTGTTCTAGGGAATTCTTTCATAAACGCCTGGGTTTATCCTTGGTATTGTACTTTGGTGGATAAAGACCCTAGATGTGTTATGGGGCCTCCAGATGTGTTTTTGGGTATCCTGGTATGGGACCAGGTGGTTCTTGGTTTTGTACCAATATGTGATGATGTGTGATCTTATTATTCTCTGTCGGGATGGTCCATGAGACATAACAGTATCTAGAAGATGGACATGATCACATCATTGGTTTTTCCTCTTATGAAGGGATGATAAAATATTATAAGTTATCATGAGACATATGTGGAAACTTTTCCATTGAAGAAGATCTATTTGATTTTTTCTTGAATACTACCCTTGCTTGAATCTCATTCTCCATATTTCTTAATGTGATGTTGGTCTTTTATAAGTCACTTTGACTTATTTGACTTCCTAATTAATATTTTTATTAATTAGAAATATTATTTTTTATTAATTATTTTATTTTTAGGCTTTTAATTAAACCTAATCCTAACCCTTCCTAAACTATAAAAAGCAACCTACCCCTCACTCATTCTTACACTCTCTTCTCATTATTTTCTCTTGCTCTCTCCTTGGTTTGATATTGTTGCAACTACTTCATCCTGGTTCCTTTTGGGTACAACCTCCTTGGTGGACTCTCTCTTCCTTTCTAAAGTGAGACCCCCTTGGGGTGCTTATTTTATGTTGGTACAAGCATACAACTACCCTATGTTTTATCTCCTCCTACTTTGTTGAAGTGTATGTCCCTCTCCTCTTGCTGCTAATGTGTTGTGGCCTCCTCCACTCCTCCTTCTAGGATGTTGCTAGCATCTCCTAGGATTCCTCTGCCCCTCCTAGGATACTACTAGGTTTTCCTTTGCTCTGGTTGGTGTATTTCTAGTGTGGTTACTGTCACTTCTTGTTTACATCCTATAGGATATTTTAAGACAACCCTAAGGCTACTACTCTGAGTTTCCCTTTTTCTATAGAATTTCCTCACAATTTGATAGTTTTTGCTTGGGTTATTTGGGGTCTCTTTCACCCCTTGTTTTGTCATTGGGGTTTTTCATTTTAGCCCTATACTTGATGTTGATTAGTTTTCTACCCTATGTTATTCTTAGTAAGACAATCAACTTAGATCATGATGAGATCAAAAACCTTGAGGGTTTGATCCATGACCAACATATATTTTCTTAGCATACGTAAAGAGGACAATTACACATCAGGTACTTCTATTATTTGTTTTTCTAAGGTAATTTTCATATTTTGTTTTGCTAATGTTTAAATATGCTTCTAGTTCAAGTTAATATTCATAAATGTTTTCTTTTGTTCATGATTAGTCTTAGTTAAAGATTGGTTCTCTTTAGCATGTTCAAATTTATATTTTCTGTGTTTAATCTACTTCAGAATTTTTTTTAAGTGTTGATATTTATCTATAGTAGTGAACAAATTTAAAAAGATATTACTATTTTCATTTTCCCTTAAATTCTAACATAGTATCATATATTAGGGCATGAAAAGAGCTCAATAGTGGTATACTTTTGAGCTTGGGTAGATCCACTTTTTAGGGTTTCTTTTGTAGATCAATAGTAAGCCTATTTCATAATCAGATCTTGAAATCATCATGGCTTTTTCTTCATTCAAAGCGGAATATAGGCTTGAAGTGGACTCCAAATTCAATGCTTGAAAGGCTAGGGTGTTTAATATCCTATAAGAAAGTGACTTGGATGAGCTGGTTACAAGGGTGTTAGAAGAACCTACTTCAAATATAGGAAGGGAAGCATATAAGAAGAGGCAGGCCAAAGCCAAGAGATTCATCTTTGACCTAGTTAAGGAAAACATTATGCCCTTCATTGGTCATCTAAGGAAAAATAAGGAATGATTTGATGCCCTAGAATATATATATGAAAATAAGGCCCCAACTCAGAAGAGAATATTGAAAAAACAACTACGTGCATTAAAGAAGGGGAAGGGTGAATCTATCTCTACCTTAGTTTCCAAAATTTCTCAAAGAAGAGATCAACTTACAATAATTGGAATTGCAGTGGATGATGATGACCTTAATGTTGGGCACTTTAATTGTCTAAATAAATAGATAATTAAGGTGTTCAATATAAATTGTCAAACCCAAGGAAGTTTTGTTATTGCAAGATAATTGTGCATAGTCTTTGCTAGATTGATGAAAGCAAGCATTAATCAAGTTGCAGTAATGAAATAAAATAGAGTTTTGGAAAACTAAACACTAGTACAAGTTGATGACACAACTGGAGTTCTAATCTATTGTTGTAGTATTGAAATCATGCTTGCTTAATTCAAATCTATATTGATGAGTGTATAAGAATCCTGGATTATCTAGCTTATTCACACCTCTAATTACTTATTTTTGAAAGCAAAGTTTTATCTAGTATAGAAAGAAAATTCTCCAGCAGTATACAACACTTGACTTATGATTCTCATGAGATACACTGATGCACATTTGACAGGAAGGAACTGAACTGTAACAAAAATTATGATCTAAGAATGCTAACTGGTTATTCACATAAATCAAAGTAGCTAATGTAAAACAACAAAACAAAGGGGAGTCTGTGAAGAAGGTGGGCCCTTTCCTTCTCAGTAAATCCACTCAAAGAGATCACAGTAGGTTGGAGAAACTCAAGTTTCCTTCTTTATTAAAACCACAAAAAAATTTCAATTACACGTTGCTTCACTTTACTTCACAATTCCACAACTAATCTCCATTGTTAATGATTACAAAAGCTTTTCTATTTAAAGACAGAGTCATTTAGTTCAAAATGCACTTAGAACAACCTTATGAATCCCAGATTCTCAAGTTGTTCATAAGATACAAGAGATCTGTCATATTCATCAAATCTAGACAAAGAATCAACGTGAGCCAAAACGTGTAACAAAAGAGGATCATTCTTCAGGATCCAGCTTTCAAGATCAGTGGCCATCTGTTGTAGAAAGTGTAACAACTTTTAGAATTGGTACACATATGTTGTAGTTGGTGTAACAACTTCCAAGATAAGTGGGCATTTTTTGCAGCAAGTGTGACAACTTCCAGGAATGACGTGGGGTTGTTGTAGTTGTGTAACAACATGAAGGACTAGCACACAACTGTAACAATTGGTGTAACAACATTTTGATCATTAGTTGTGCATTTATGGGTAAACTATGAGAAATAGTACCAATCAAACGTGTTAAATAATTAAGAATATCAAAGAAAGATTAATGACTCATACCTTAGGAAAAAGAGTCTTGGCAGTATTAAACTAGGCATTTAGCATAGGAATGATAAGTTTGAAAGGGGAAAAGATATACAGAAAAAGGGACATTTCTGGGTCCTAACATGCCCTCCACCTGAAGACATTACATGTCCTCATGGAAAAACACTTTCAAACCTGTCACTGAATCTGAAGTAGGGAGATGACTCCTCCCATGTAAACTGCTAAGACATTTCGTTAAGTACTTGTATGAAAAAATGTGTGTACTCCCAATATCTGTTAGCTCAAAAAATTTTCATGATTGCCTTGTCTTTAAGAATAGATTCCAATAGAGGTTCTTGTGTTTGAGCTGCTGGTGAACCAACAACTACTCTATTATGTAAGGATCACCTCTTGCTTACTGGTTCTTGTGGAGCAGTAAGGTCAAATTCTGTTTTAACTGAGAGGTTGAATGGTTCTTCAGGTTGGCTAGTGACTGGTACTTTTACTATTTTATAGCTTGCTTCAAAATAGATATTACCACATTCAGAGCACATGAGCTCTCTATGTTGGTCTGACTAATTCAACAATTAGATGTTCCACAAGAATTAGTCAGATCCGGTGCAACAATTGATTCTGGTCTGACTAATTCTTGTGGAACATCTAAGTTAGGGATGGAGGTATCTTGATGAGCAGTCTCTTTCTGGGCAATTGGTTCTTGGGTAACAACCATGCCATCTGAGGCATGTGGTTCTTGTGTAGCAGTATCTATAGTAATGGAGGGTAATGGATGAAGAATAGGTATTTCATGTTCCATATCCATCCATCCCACTGCTGTTGCAGTAGACCTTGCTGATCGAGTTCTCCTCCTAGGTAAAGTAGAGACAAAAACATTGTCTTTCTTTTTTGTGGGCTTCAGAGAGGAAGGGTGTTCTTCAACAATCTGACAAGAAGAAGGAGGGCGTTCTTCAACAACTATACAGGGAGGAAATTCTAGAATGCTAGGGTTTGGTAGAATCTGTACTTCATCAATCATCGAGGGATGCGCAGAATCATCAAGAGGAGTCAATGATTCTGCTATAAATAATGTACATTCCTCTTGTAATGATAACATGGTAGCTTGAAATTCCTTGCACATGGTGAAACCTGGAATATGTACCTCCATAAATTCTGGTAGGGTCTGATTATGAGAAGACTCAAGACACTCTGTGGAAGCATCTGGTACAACCCTGTTGATGTCCCTCTTAGATCTTCTTGTAGGCTTAGGTTTTCTTTTCTGAGGTGATTTAGTAGTAGTGATAATAGTGGTTTGAACTGCTGTTGCATCACTAGGAGAGTTTCTTATGTTGATTCTCTTCTGAGATTCTTGTCTAGATTGACATTTGGCTGGCTAAATTGATTCATTGGCAAAACCAGTAGATACTGGAACTATTGTTACAACAATAGGTGGATTTTGATTTGTTTTTGGTGCCATAGGAGAAGGGATCGAGGTACTTGCATTTGAAGTGGATGTTGTGGCTTCTATTACAGTGGATCTCTCTGACCTAGTTCTTTTCCTGGGTAGTGGAGAGACAAAAGGAAGGAATTTCCTTTTCTTATCTTGAAGGGTCCAAGGGAGTTCCTGAACTACGACTATTGTAGCAGAGGGCTGAGGCTCATGATTTGGTCCAAGGATTTCACTTTCGACTGCTGGCTCAACCACCACTAAGGGAAGAGGGTTTAACTATTCTGGTTCAAGAATATCAAGGAATTTTTGAGCGATGTGAGAGGCGCTTTGGATTTTGCGTTTGGTGTTCGGAGTTGAATTGTGGGAAGTTACAGTCATGGTGTTAACTACTGGTGCAGTCGAGGGTACACAATTTGACTGTTCTGGGTTGGTTGTAACAATAGGCACAGGAATTGGCTTAGGTAATGGGTCATCAGGAATTCCCATTCTATTATTAATCAACAATCCTATTAGTCTATGATTTGAAATACAATTCATGGGGTTCTTGGATTTATTAACAAATTGAGCCATATTATGGAGGGATTGAAGTAGGTAGTAAGGGATGTTGATTAGCTTCTAATGTCACAAATGTGACAGTAGAAAAAAATTAGAAAAATAATCAACTTGAGATCTCCCTTCACATGTAATGTACCTTTCTTACGAATTTTGATACCTTCCCCCATGTCTCTGGTAAGGAACTGACATTTGCAGTGCATCCTTTGGTATGTACTCATTCATTACCCATGAGAAAAACCTCCTGTGCATCCTGAAGATGCGCTTTCCTGTTAAACCATTTGACCCTTGTGGTTGGCAATCCTATCACAACCGCTATGCTCTCTTCTGTCACTGGAATCTGCACTCTGTGCACCATTGAATAGCTGTATGCGAGATTCTAACTGAACTCTAAGACTTATGCTTCATTAAACCCCTGCAACTTCTTAAAATAGGGAATCTAGCTAGCCCGCAGAAATATTTAATAAACATCTGGGTGCAACAACAATGTATTGATATTTTCTGGCTCATATCTTACAGGCATTCCTCCCATGATGTTGTGTTTGTATTAGACAATAAATTAGGAGGAGAAATCAACACCTAAAATAGAGACAGAGCAAGTCGATTGTGTATTTGCATGAAGAACGTAGTGTCACAACAAAAAAAATAAGCGGGGTTAGAAGGTGGCCGAGGTGAAATATTAAAAGGAATTTTGTGGTTAGGTTGACGTGGATTTTCGTTCCCCCCCAACTAATCTCATTGGCTCAAAATTTAATGGATTAGGACAATTAGTCAAGTATTCATGAAAGCGTCCTTTCATATCCATATCAATTAGACATGTAAGATTAGCAGTGTACCTCATAACTTACCACCCGAATGTAACTGCACTATCCAATCGCCATTCAATCTGCATGGAGTGGTTGTAATAATGAGAGATGACTCCCAAAAATGAGAAATGATGATATGACAAGTGGAGCATAAGTGGATTCCTTTCTATGGTCAAACCATTGAAAAGCTGTAGATGTGGAGTTTAAGTAATGATGAAGCGACTCTTGTGGGACAAAGATAGCATAAAGTAATTTTTCAAAAATAGTGGAAATCTTGACAAAACAACAATGTTGCTGTATGTAGAAATGGAAGAGATTGTAAGAAGGTGGTGAAGCATTGTAAAAACTAGCCAAAAGGAAAAATAACAATAGGAGTATCATTGGATATTTTGGCCGAATTGTGGCACTAGATGTAGCAGTATGTAAATTGGCCAATTTGTCGTAAAAGGGTGTAATAACATGTAGGGAAAAAGAGTCAGAAATAGGTGTAAAGCATGAAAATTGGCCAAAAAGGGTGTAAAAACATGTAAATCGGCCAAAAGGGTGTAACAACATGTAAATCGGCCAAAGGGTCTAACAACATGTAAATCGGCCAAAGGATGTAACAACATGTAAATCAGCCAAAAAGGTGTAACAACATGTAAATTGGCCAAAGGGTGTAGCAGCATGCAAATCGGCTTGAACACAGAAACACTTAGTTTTTACGAAGCTTTTCAACTTCTAAAAACTAATCCTTTGGTGTCTTCCACTGTAATCTATCTTTATGTTCTTCAGTTTATCTAGACACAAGCAACTGTCTGATACCTTTCTAGGCTAAATTTATTAGAAATAAAGAAATGAAAATGCGTGAAGAAAAATAAAAAAATTTCAAATTTGCACAACTTATTTATATACAAAATTTTATTTGAAAACAAAATGTCCTAAAGTTCAAAAGGGGAAGGAGCAAGCTCTGTTCCCTTTAAAAATTGGTAATTTGTATTAGCGGTACATCTCAATTTAAATTCTTCCTTGGAAAGTGGACGCCGATACATGCGTAAGCGATGACCATTTGCATATAATTGTGTATTGGATCCGTCAATAGTAATTAACCTGATTGTCCCATTGGGAAAAACAGTGTCTACCTCATAAGGTCCAAGCTATCATGTACACATCTTACCCTGAAATTCTTTGAAGCACAAATCATACAACATAGCCCAATCCCCTTTTTGGAATAATTTCTTCTTGATGACTCAATCATGCCATTTTATTCTCTATTATTAAATCACTATGGTTTGATGAATAGCATCCAAACACTTTTCATCAAGATCATTGAGTTGCTACAGTATGGCCTTCTGTGCCATAGTCAAGTCGAGGTTGACTGCTAATGTAGTTCTTAAGGTTTTGATTTCGAATTCAATGGGAAAAATAGGGCTTTTTCCATATACAAGCTCATAAGGAGAAAACCTAGTTGTGTTCTTCCAAGTAGTTTGATAATCCCATAGAGCTTCATGCAATATGTCATACCAATCCCTACGATGTTTTCTCAATGTCTTAGTAAGAATAGCTTCTATGACTTTGTTCGTACTTTCTACTTGGCCATTGCCGTGTGGATGGTATGTTCTATGTAAAACATGATATTGACTGAGTAGGGCTTCAAACTTGTGTGATGTGAAAGGGGGTACTCCATAAGTATTAATTCTATGGGAATTCCAAACCTAACAAAGATATCTTCAAACAAGAATGCTATGACAACTTCTTTTGAGGCCCTAATGAGTGCTTTTGCCTCCACCCACTTTGTCATGTAATCTGTACAAACCAATATATAAACTTTCTTATTAGAAGGTGGCTTAATGGGCCCTACAAATTCCATGGCCCATCTCTCAAAAGGATCTAACACTACTTGAGGTTGGAGGCTTCTTGGCATCTTGAAATATGGTGGGCCAAAAATAGCCCATCCTTAAAATTTTATGTCCAGACCCTTTATCAGCAAAATGACCACCACAAGGGCCATCATGGAAAGCTTTGAGAAGTTCATAAACTTCATCATCCCTCACACATCGCCTGATTTCTTGATCCATACTTGTGTAGAAAATGTATCCCTCTATCCAACTATATCGAGCACTCTTCTGAATGATTTTCCTTCTTTCTCTTGAGGATAGATGTGGAGGTAACTTCCCTGCAACCAAGTAATTAGAAATGTAGGCATACCGAGGTGAGTGAGAAGATACGACAAACAAATGTTCATCTTGACAAAAATCATCTAATGGTGAATTATCATCATTTATATGTAGTCTTGAGAGAAAATCAACCACCACATTTTCTTTCTTTGGTCTATCTACTATAGTGATGTCAAATTCTTGAAGTAATAACAACCATCTTGTTACTCTAGCATTAGTAATAGGTTTATTCATCAAATATTTAATTGTTGTATGATCAATATGAACAAAGGTAGGATAGTCAGTGACATAATGCCTAAATTTATTGATTGCATAAACTACTGCCAAGAATTCTCTTTCAGTAACTGTATAATTTAACTCAGTAGGAGCCATGTTCTTCCTGATATAGTAGATAGCATAGGGTTCTTTGTCCTCCTGTTTCCCTAGTACTGTACCAATTGCAGTGTCTGAGGCATCTGAAGAAATGTGAAAAGGAAAAACCCAATTGGGCCCTCTCAAAATGGGAGCTGTGGATAATTTTTGTT
Source organism: Picea abies (assembly GCA_900067695.1). Lineage (NCBI taxonomy): Eukaryota > Viridiplantae > Streptophyta > Pinopsida > Pinales > Pinaceae > Picea > Picea abies. The sequence goes on from CBVK0102745284.1 coordinate 21,260, forward strand.
TCAGATCTGTAAAAGACAATTTACAATTATCAGTCCAATGAAAGTCAACATATTTTGTTAATAGGAAAACAAGGGAGAGGCAAGTTTGGAATATTTTTTAATGAATCTCTTGTAATATCCAGCATGCCCTAAAAAATTTCTTACCTCTTTTTGTGTTGTTGGAGTTGGAATTTCCAAAATTACCTAGATTTTGGTTGGGTCTACCTGAATTCCTGCATAAGAAATGAAGTGTCCCAGCACCACACCTTCACTCATCATCATATGGAATTTTTTTTGCTTAAAGAAAGATAAGCTTGTATACATATTTTGAGCACTTTTTCCAGATTATTCAAGGCTTGATCAAAATCAATACCATAAGGTGTAAAATTGTCCATGAATATCTCCATATAGTCATTCACCATATCTGAAAAAATACCAATTACAACTCTTTGGAAAGTGGCTGGCACATTACACAAGACAAATGGGATAACCTTGTAGGAAAATGTACCCTAAGGGCTGGTAAAGGTAGTCTTATCTTGGTCCTTTGGAGCAATTTTTATCTAGTTATAGCCATTGAATCCATCTAGGAGAGAGAAAAAAAATCCTAACTAGGTTGTCTAGAACCTAATCAATAAATGGAAAGGGGAAATGATCCTTCTATGTGGCCTTATTCAGGGCTTTATAGTCCACACACACTCTCCATTTACCATTATTTTTAGGTACAATAACCAATGGTGAAATCTACTCACTGTCTGATATAGGATAGATGAATCCAACATTGAGAAGTTTATGAAGTTCCTCTTTAACTATTTCTGTAAGATTAGGGTTCATCCTCCTTTGGGGTTAGAAAATGGGTCAACATTCTTCCTTGATGTATATATGGTGGGTGCATAATTCATAAGAAATTCCTTTCATGTCCATGTAATCCTAGGCAAATACCTCCTTATGTTCAATTAGTAATTTCATCAATCGACGAGTTTCAGCAATAGATAAATCGAGATTGATGTTCAGGATTTTTCCAGGTTCGATTTCTACAGTGATGATCTTAGAACTAACTTTTGGAAATAATTCGACTGTTGTTGTTTCAACATTTTTTATTACAACGTTTGCTGTTACAGCTGAATCGATTTGATTTACAACAATTTTAGAGAGAATTTCTGGGCTCATCTCTTCCTGGGCAATAGGGTCAAAGATTCCAACCAATCGGTGCTACGTGCTCTGTGTAACAACAGAGGGGTCACAGATAAAATAGTTGATTAACTCATCCTCTGTCTCGTCTTTGAAACTTAGGGATTTTCTTATGGTTAACACAAGCATAGCACTTTCATCCTCAATGTCCATCCATAAATAATTTTCGGGTTCCATACTAGGTGTAGCATGAGGATATAGGGTAAGTTTTTTTGTGTCAAAACCATCAGAGATGGTCATGGAGCCAGATCTACAACTAATGAAGGCATCAACTATATCTAACCATGGTTATCCCAGGATTAGAGGGTGCCCCCCTAGACAGGTTTTGGGTTGCCAAACGATAAAATCAGTAGGATACTCCCATGAAACAACTGAAATGACTAAATCATCAATTACTCCTTCTGTTCTGATGGTGGAATGATCAACTAATTCTAAAACAATAGGAGTAGGTCAGACTTTCATTCTGAGTTGCAACAATTGTGTAGTTTCTATTGGCATAATATTAATTGCTACCCCTAAGTCAACTAATACATGGGGAATAGGTGTTTGGCCAATTTTGACAGTGACTGTAGGGTTTCCCGGGTCACCATATTTAACGGGTGGGATTTTGACTAACATCATTTCAGACAAGTCCCCCACTACATGCACTATGAGGGGGTCCCTAGGTTTCCTTATAGGTCTTATGATACAGATATCCCTCACAGTCATGGCATAAATAGGGACATCTCTAATTGCTTGCAATAGTGGAATGTTAACATGCAAGTTTTTCAATATCCTAAGAGATTGAAGGATGGTAATTTCACAGTTTTGGTAATTTTCAATCTTTTAGGGAATGGGTTTGTTGATTCTTTAATAGGTTGGCCAATTTATTCTATATCAACAGATGGTTTTTCTTCTGATTCCTTGTCTGATTCTGAAGATGGAGCATCTTCAATTATGGTTTCAACTATTCTCCCCGATCTTAATTTTATCTCATCACAAGGCATAGGAGTAATAAACAGAGTTGGCACATTATATAGGCCTTATTATTTGGGTTTGGGTTAGGTTGCACATGCATATGAGGTAGTAAGGGAGGATTGTTTTGTGGGGCATTGGGAGGTAGTTGCAACTGTTGCTACTCATACTAGGGTTGGAATTGTTGTTGATAAAGGTTTGGTTGATGGTTTTGATAGCTAAGTTATTGTTGAGGGCCTCTCCAATATGGGTTCCATTGCCCGTGGTGACTCTATTGTTGGGGCATAGGTAGCCATGCATTGGAATCTTGATAAGGAGGGAGAATTGGATTTGGAGGGGGAACATTCATCTGGCCATAAGGTAGATGATTGTTCCAATAATTAAGTGTTGTAGGAGAGAATTGAGAGTTCATAGCTTGGCCTCTTGGCTGCCATTGTCTTCTTTGTGTAATTAGATGGGCAACCTCCGCTTCTTCATTAGTCTCCTTCATTGATGCTTTTACACCTGGTAAAGAGGGACATTTGTCTGTAGGATGATCCAATTCACAAATAAGACATACCTAAAGACTGTTCAGTGGCATTCCCTTTTCAGATGTTTGTCTCTGCACTTTGGACAGAAAATAGATAATGCCTTTTCTGCTTCTTGTTTTTGTTTAATCTACAGAGTATCAATTTGTGAAGAAAAAGAGTTAATCATTTCTGTTTTGAAATCTTCTAATAGATTACCTATTTCTTCTCTTGTTGCCCCTCCATTGGCTAATTTTTGTACCCTTGAAAAAGTGGTATCCTTGGTAACTGACTTATTCCTTGTAGTTCCTTGAGAACATCTCTTGTAAATATTTACAATGTCTTCATAGGATTCCTTAGATATATCTCCCTTGCCAAGCATATTCAACATGTCTAAATGATCATCTCTAACCCCTTTTAGAAAAATAGTTTTCATAATGTCCTTACTCACATCCGGATGTCCAAACCTTTGTATATTGTATTGGAGTCTCTCTACAAAATCTTCAAGGGTCTCATCCTCTTTCTGAGACATCTTGAACAGTTCCTCCCTTCGTTCTCTTGTTCGACAGTAGTCTTGGTACTTGTTCAGGAAAAGATGCCTCATCTATACCCATGTTGAGATATTCTCTCCTCCAAGGCTCATGAACAATCTTAACACATTTCCTTTCAATGTGGCTGGGAATAGTTTAAGTTTCTGCGCAGTAGTAGTGTAGTCATAGGTTCTACATAGAATATCAAATTCAAACAGAAACTCATCTGGATCCTCCATAGACAATCCATGGAAATTTGGTAGGGCTGAAAGAGGTATGTTCTTCATAGTAGCTATCCCCCTTGTAGGAATATTAGTAATAGGAAAAACCAGGGTAGAGGTAGTAATTTTATCATTTACCTAATCTTCATTGTTCTGTGGCTCCTCTCAGTTGAAATTCTCTTCATTATCTCCTTGATTTTCCATGTCTTCTCTCTCATTCCACTCAATACGGTAAGTGTCCCACTCCTCCTTAGTGACTATCTGTCTGTTAATTTGATAAACAACTTCTTCTGGTCTTTCTCTTGGCCGAGCTATACTTCCTTGATCTTCAATATTCTCCAGCATTGCTTGTTGATTTGTTGGTGACAAACTTTCAGCTTCATCCCTTGATGAAATCAATGTTTTGAGATGGGGTAGTTCTGATGACTGAGGAATTTGTCTCCTTGGAGGATTTGAAGGGAAGAAGATAGATCCTGAAGAAGAATCTTCTCTCGCTATAATCTTATCAACAAAGGTTGGTCTTCCCAGTGTAGGGTTCCTTCCTCCACGTCCTCTGGTACATGTCGGTTGAGTATTTTTGGGAATACACCTGCTTGTTCCTCAATTCATGCATACTTATTCATTCATAAGAAAATTAAACTATTTTTCTTCCAAAAATCTATAATTATCTTTCCTCGACAACAACGCCAAAATGTTGGGCACTTTAATTGTCTAAATAAATAGATAATTAAGGTGTTCAATATAAATTGTCAAATCCAAGGAAGTTTTGTTATTGCAAGATAATTGTGCACAGTCTATGCTATATTGATGAAAGAAAACATTAATCAAGTTGCAGTATTGAAAGAAAACAGAGTTTTGGAAAACTAAACACTAGCACAAGTTGTTGACATAGCTGGAGTTCTAATCTATTGTTGCAGGATTGAAATCACGCTTGCTTAATTGAAATCTAGATTGATGAGTGTATAAGAATCCTGGATTATCTATATTATTTTGATTTTCTATTTTATCCTTGCAGAAAGGAATTCTATGCTAATTACATAAAGGAAATCTACTTTAGTTGCAGGGAGTAAATTCACACCTCTAATTACTTATAGTTGAAAGAAAAGTTTTATCTAGTACAAAAAGACAATTCTCCAGTAGTATACAACACTTGACTTATGATTATTATATCATTTTTATTGATGATTGTTCTCGTAAACCTTGGAATTTTTTTTTGAAAACTAAGGATGAATATTTGAACAACTTTCAAGATTTTAAGAATCTTGTTAAGAATCAGACAGGTAGACACATCTATGCTTTCATAATAGATAATGGAAAATAATTTGACTCCCATAGGTGTGATGATATTTATTTGACTTCCGAGATTAAGAGGAAGTTGATTTTTCCTTATAATACTTAGCATAATGGTGTTGCAAAAAGAAAGAACATAATGATTTGTGAAACAACCAGAGCCATGATGTATGATTAGAATGTACTGATGTCTCTTTGGGACGAAGCTGCAATCACTGCAGTCTATATTCATAACAAGTGTCCTCATAGATGCCTAGAAGAAGTATTCACTGGTAAGAATCATTCAATTGATCATTTGAGAATATTTGGTAGTCATGTCTACATTCATATACCTAAATAAAAGAGGACTAAGTTAGAGCGCTCCGGAAAGAAAGGAACTTTTGTGGGATACAATGAGACCTCAAAATCATATAGAATTTATGTACCAGGGAAAACGTTCACTGAATTCATTGAAGATGTGAAATTTCATGAGGAAGCATCCTTTCATCATTCCAAAAAACTTCCATTTGATTCAGAGGAGTAGGAAGCTCCATCTCCAAAAGCTTCAGATTCTCCACTTCTAGATGAGCAGAGGGAGGAGGCCATAAAGCCTTCAGTGGATCTGTTAAGGGATTCTGTTGAGTTTTCCTTAGAGAAACATCATGTTAAAATGAATCCATCTTGGTGCCAATAAATTTTAAAGGAATGAGAAAAGCATGTAGCACCTAAAGGTACCTTTAGAGAAAGAAAGAAACCAGATAAGTACTCAGGTTTGATAGCGTAGTCGAATCTTGTGATTAAATCATAACCTTCCACTTGGGATGAGGATACCAAACATAAAGTGTGGAAGGATGTCATGATAGAAGAGTACAAACAAATCTTAAATAATGACGTATAGGAAGTGGTCCCAAGACCTCAAGGAAAATCAATAGTAACCTCTAAATGGCTTTACAAAATAAAACATGCAGCAGATGGCATTGTTGAAAAATTCAAAGCTATATTTGTGGCTCATGGCTTCTCTCATAAAGAAGGAATTGAATATGATGATATCGTTTCTCCTATTGCTAGGTATACTTCCATCATAATCATTATCTCTCTTGCTTTAGTTCTTAATTGGAAACTTCACCAAATGGATGTTACAACTGCTTTTTCTTAATGGTGAAGTTGAGAAATAGGTTTATATCGAGCAACTTGAGGGTTTCATGATCCATGGGAAGGAAACCCATGTCTTCAATCTCAATAAATCCTTGTATGGATTGAAACAAGATCCGAGAGCTTGGTATGGAAGAATTGACATTTTTCTTCAGAGTCTTGGGTTCTCCAAGAGTATAGCATATCCTAATATTTTTCTAAATATTGTGAAGAATCATCTTGTCATCTTGGTTTTATATGTGGATTATTTGTTCCTTACTAGAGAGGAACATCTGATAGATCATACTAATAGGGAGTTATTAGAATAATTTTGAATGAAATACTTGGGTCTTATGCAAAACTTTCTTGCCTTAGAGGTGTGGCAGAAACCGGGTGAGATCTTTCTCTCACAAAAAAAGTATGTAGTTGATGTGCTTCATAGATTTGGAATGATAGACTATAAGTCCATGAACACACCTATGATTTATAATATGAAGAATCTACATGATCAAGCTACACGTTCAGATCCAAAAGAACCCACTGTATATCATCAGATCATTGGGTCCTTGATGTATCTAGTACATACTAGACCAGACATTTGTTATGTAGTGAATTCCCTCAGCCAACTCATGTGTGAACTGAAACATATTCATATGTTTTTTGTTAAGCATATTTTCGGATATGTTTGAGGAACTATATCCTATGAGATTAGATACACTCCTAGTGGAGGGGTTATGCTTCATGGTTTTACATATTCAGATTGGATGGGAAGTAAAGTGGATTGGAAGAGTACTTCTAGATATCGTTTCAGTTTGTGTTTAGCTATGATCTTCTGGTCCAATAGGAAACAGGGCTCCATATTCCAGAGAACTGTAGAGGCAGAATACATTACTGCTAGTTTTGCTAGTAGAGAAGCAACATGGATCAAAAATATACTCTCAGATTTGCTTAGTGTTGAGTTAGAACCCGCAATAATTCATTGTCATAACCAAAGTTGTATAAATCTCTCTAAGAATCTGGTGTTTCATGACAAATTGAAACAAATTGAGATGAGATATAACTATGTCCGAGACATGGTGCAAAAGAACATTCTCAGTATTCAGTATTTGGGTATATTTTCTAAATGGATCAAGGTACTCTTTATTTGTTCTTTGTTCTTTTTACTAAATAGTATTGTCATGCTACAAGAATTCTCCCTTGAGAATCCTTTTTTCTCTTTGGACCCTTCAAGCACCATTGCAATAGGCCATTCCACTCACCTCTTTAGGGAATAGGCATTGTTGTTCTTCACCGTTTGCCATTTCTTCCATTATCTGAAGACTTCTCAATTAGGGAAGTCAATATCCCTCCCAAGGAGGAAGAGGGGACTCATTAGTCCCTATTTTTCTCTACGATGTTTTTCTTACTAATCTCTTGATTCATTGGTACCTTATGTTGGTCACTGTTTGTTTTTCATGGTTCTAAGTTTCTCATGCTTTATAATAATTATTTCTTAGTTGTTTTAATTTATTTATTTGTTTATACATATGTTTGGATTGTTTAACCCACTCATAAAACTTTTGTCTTCTCTAGCAGGCTCATCTAGACATGTAAGTGTTGTTGTTTTGCTCACCCAAGTGACAAAACCAACACAACAGATTGGCTACCATACTGGGGATAGATATCAAATTACTCCATATTTGAGCTTAGAGAGCACTTCATTTTGATTTTTTTATCTTGCACGTACCAAAACCGACCTAGCCCAACCTGCCAAAGTCAAAATTCAGAGCTGCGGAAGGCGTATCCAATTGGAAATTTCTCCCTCGACGTGTGACAGGAAGTGCACGGATTTTACTTCCCACAAACACACACTTTGTGCACCACAAAATTATTTACAACATTCTAAGCATTGTGTTCCCACTGCATGCTTTTCAGAATTGTAACCCACACATAACTCCATTTTTTCAAAATTGTAAGGGTTTTTATGAAAGTTTGAGGGCCCCTAGCTTTCATATGTTTGTTTACATGCACTTTGTAAGATAACTACATTACACTTAGAGTCCTTTCCCATATGAAAGGTTAGATAACATAGACACTTAGGGGTTAAAATGAACCAATATTCTCCTCTTTTTATTTGTTTCCACATGAATGGATTATTTGGCTTGTAAAATTTTAAGTTGAGGTTATTGCTTTCATACATAAATCACTTAAATTGGGACTAGAAACCAATTTTGACCCTCAAGTATGCTCTTGCCTAGCACCCTAGTGTGATCTTGGGAATCATAAAGGAGGTTGAGAGGAATTTTCATCTCCCTTAAAAAACATCTTTAGGAGAGGACAAAGTACCCCTAGGGTTCCTCTTAGTCTTTTGAAATCATCTTAAAGTTTTGTAAGGGCCCATACATGCCCACATGTTGCAAACTTAGGATAGTTTCTTAAATTTTCTTTCTTAGTTTAGAAAACAATCTAGGGAAGTTTAAATATCAAAGTAACGGGCCCATACATGCCCACATTCTTGCAATCTAGGATAGTTTCAAATATTTCTTAGTGTAAACAACATTTAGGGAGTTTAAAGGATTTGTAAAGAACCCATATGTCCACATTGGTAGTTCTTTAGGGATTTAAATATTCCGCAAGGTTATACCAAAGACACATATTAGGCTAGGGAAAGAAGATTTGTAAGGACCACATGAAGTCCACATGTTGTAATCTCACACTTAACTTATTAAAATCTTGGCACACTTTTTCACTCACTTGCACACAAATCCACTCCTCACGCACATAATTTCTATTTTGGAATAGTGGAGGTTGAAGTAGGTTTTCTCCAAAGGAATTCTGAAACATCCCACTACTTCTTTGGAAATTATCCACACCCATTTAATTCAAACGATATTGGTCCACACCCCCAATCTCTCAACCCACCACATATAAATTTTTTCTAAAAACACACTAAGTTTTCCTCCACAGGAGGTGCCAAAATAATTTTTTTAGTCTAGGTAGGATCTCGGGGGTAGGCATCCAAATAACCCCCCATTATCTGGTTCTCACATTTTCAAACAATAGAAGTTGAGAAATAGGGAACTGTAAAATCCTCCAAATCAAGTGTTCCTACACCATAAGTTAGGGAGATACCCATGAAGGGTTGAAGGCCGAAGTCTGGTTGTTTTGCACATCCCTCCTTGAGTCACCCAACTCTTGGAAGGGCATCCAGCTCGTGACCCATTTCTGAGGCCGAAAATCTAAATGTCGCACTTTAACCAAGGTACCTAGTGGCCAAAAATTAGGACATCTACCCAGGTGGCAATTGTGGGATGCAATAGCACCTTGATAATATTTTGTGTCTCTATTGGGAAATATCACCAGTTCTTTTGGGGTATGTACCCTCTAGCCCTCATTATAAATGATTATTTAAATCTTCACTAGTTCCTCTTCCGGTGGATTCAGACCCCACTGTTGAGTGATATTGGAAGGCTTAGTGCTATTTGAAAGGAAGGATGATACATCTTTTAGGACACGAGCATTTGTTTTTATTTGTTCCCCCATGTGGAAAAAATCCACCTATCCACATTATTTTATATTTTACATTTGGTTTATGTATGATGTCCATTTGATTACATGCAATTGTGAGTTACACTATTGTGTAAAGGTCCAAATTATACAACAACTCTTTTTCAATTATTTTTCTCTTATCAGCAACGACACACATCCACTTTTCTAGTAAAAAACCATAGGGTACCCATAGAATCCCCGTCATTCCAAACGCTTTCAGAATCTCCCTCCTATTTTAGGAGGAGTCCCTAGTCTTTCCAACTGACCGAATCAACCATCTCACACCTCTGTGAGTGCTACTATTTTGGAATCAACTTTACATGGTTCCACTTTGCTTGGGTCTAATTACCAAGGCTATCCATCCACTATTTTTCCTTCACAAGGAGGTGAGGGTCAAACTTTCTCTCAAGGGAGAAGTACAACCCCACCAAATCTCTCTCAGGGAATAGGTCCACTACCCGCTCACACAATCGCTGGAACTAATCCTCCACCAAATATCCCTATTCCATACTTGGCATCACTCAACATTCCTTATTTGACAAAACTCATGAATGATCCCATTTTACATGACCCCACTTAGCCCAATATGCCTACCAAACTACCTTTAGATATTCCAAAGTTTGAAGGAAAACCAAGGGAAGATCCCGCCAACCATGTTATGGCCTTCCACTTATGGTGGTCTTCAAACAACATCATGGATGATTCCATCCACTTGAGGTTGTTTCAATGAACTCTCACCGGTTCCTCAACCGAATGGTATATGGACGAAAAATAAGGGTCCCATATCACCTTTGAATCATTGGCCAAGTCCTTTTTGTCCTTTTTTCAACTACCAGTTTCTTCATGATACTAGATTAGAACTTTTCTCTGAGTTCAAATTTACCACTTCTATCCATATAACCGACCACATGCATGAATGCTATGGGCGCCGTATTTTTTGTAAAGTGGAAACCACCAAAGAACAATGTCTTGATTGGTTTCTCAAATCACTTGTCTCTATTATTTCCAAGGATGTAGAATCCAATTTTCCTTAGTCAGAAGAGGAAGCCCTCAGCAAGGCCCAATAGTTTGACCTCATCTATGCTCAATTAGGTTACTTATACACAATATTTCTTGATGGACATAGACCCATGACATTTGGCTAGGAGAAACCTGGGATGTCCCACGTTGCAGATGGATTGATTGGTTATATGAATGATCTTAACACTTACGACAACTCATTACCCACTTATGGTGCACATTAATATACACAACCATATGGAGGGATGTCTTATTACCCTCCTCCTACTCACCAATAGTCATATCTTGCTTCTCCCCCTCCACCAATGGGTGGACCCTGCCTGACCTCTGAACCAAGTATAGGTCCACCTTCTACCTTAGCATACAACCTTAGCACTAGTGAAAGTTCTTCAACTTCCTATACACCATATGGATTGTCGCCACAACACAATCGATATTTTCCATTTCTTGGTCATCCATAGCCGGTTTCTCCTCCACTAGGACAACCACATGTCGGTGTCAACTTTTTTCAACCCTCCTTCATTCAATAGTTTCAAAATTTTGAACAAATGAATATGAAAAATCCATCCCATCTACTCAATAATGCCAAGAAAAGAGGGAAAAACCGAAACAATATCAACTTAAGACCAAGAGGAAATAACCCCCAACAAAACAATCCCGTTGGGGGAAACCTGAATCAAGGAAACCAAAACCCCTAAGGGGGAAACAATAAAAATCAACCTTGAAAAGGGAGGAACAATAACCTCTGGAATAACTTCCCTTGTGCTCTCAATGGTGAGTATGGACATTATACACACCATTGCCTCCAAATTTTTTACTTCAAACAGATGAAAGAATCCATGCATGCACAAGGTCCTCCAACATCACCTGCCCCACAACAATATTTGCAACATCCACCTCCAACCATTTTGAAAAAACCCATTCCACACCAAGGGGTGATGAATACCCAACAAGAGGTACACCCTGCTCCACCCCAAATGGTGCAGTATTAAAACCTAGGTCCCACTCAACTTGGAAATCCGGTCGATCGCAATATCCTCATTACCAATGAAGAGGAGATTATTTTTCAAACATGCGGTTGCCAATATGGTCTCCCCCCTGAATCTACCCCAACCACCTCAGAAGAGGCTCCATCTATAGTCGAAAAACCATTGATGATTCCACGCACTAACATTGAACCAAACCCTCATATGCCCTATATGCCATTATGATGGAAAGCACATAACCCTCATGCTAGGGAAGCCCATAACTACAGTCTCATTGACGACTTAGCATCATCTCCTACAACCGTGTCTATATTATAGGTCCTCCAAACCTATGCAACTCAGCGGAAATCCTTGATTTCTGCCTTGGGGGCAGTCAACCCAACAGATACTAGACTCATCACCTTTGATCTAGATAGCGGAGAACCATGCCTTCTCACCCTGGTATATTTTCAGATACCAATTAAGATCCAGAACATCACAGTTCATCGATGTATCATTGATGAAGGTGTATCCACTTGCATCATGTCCAAAGTAGTATGACATAAACTTGGCTCACCTGAGCTAGTACCATCTTCCATCACCCTAAGAGCTTATGATGGTCGACCATCATCCCTTGAAGGGATCTTCCAAAATGTCCCTGTCAAACTCTGTGGAAAAACCATCCTCATCGACATTGAAGTTATTGAAGCCCCACTTGATTATAATATCTTGTTTGGATGTAGCTACATGTATTCCATGAAGGCGATGACCTCTTTTGTGTTTTCAATGATGATGTTCCCCCACAACGGGAAAATCGTCACCATCAACCAACTTACACATTATGAGCTTAACGATTCTACCAACATTGATAACATTCTTCCTCTTTTCCACACTAGCTCATATGATTTTTCGGTCATCAACATGGGTCCCATAATTTTCAAAGACCCATCCTTGCCGGGGGCATATCACAGAGCACCACCTCTCCTACACCCTTCATCATAAGTGTGTGTAGTATATTCTAATGGAACAAATATCAAATACACTACTATTCCCACCGAGGCCTCTCCTCAAATCATGGTTCCACCAGTTGGAGAACTATTACCTTAGGATCTCCTTGAGCTCCCCACTACACCACTTATCCTAGTTAGCCCCCCCCTCTCTGCGACCCTTACCCTTACCCTTACTAACATGGTTCTTTCCATCCCTTTATGGTATCTTCATCCACCCATGATGGTTCCTCAACCATCTCTCCCTCCTCAAATAGAGGTAATACCGATGCATATCTCAGTATAGGCTCCTGCCACACTACCCTCACCCCCAACTGTTGGCACCACTACAAATGTTGGGGGCATAAAAAATAATAAAGCACCCACAAATCCACTTCCTCCCCAAGTTCAACCTCCTTGTGCACTATGTGAAAAATAAGGACATCCCACTAATAGATGTCCTACTCTTCCTGAGTTACACAATCTGATCTAGCTTCGTAGAGAAACCACATTACTTGCCACTCCACAATGTACATCCATTGTTACTACATAGTCCTCCATTGCCAGCAATAAAGGGTTGCAAACCAAATTTGCTTATGCCATCTATTCATAATATGGACACTACACTCATCATTGATCAAATCTACCTCAGTGTTGTCATATGTTAATCGCATTATTCCAAACATCTCGACTAGATCCCTCTCAACCACCCCCTATTGAGGCCCACATTACTGACATTCGATATATTTCATTATTAGTCCCCACATGAAAAATATACCCTCCACAGTATTGGGACATTCACTTTATGTCCAGTGGTTCCTTGCACCTTGTATAGGATATCCCATCTGTGTCCTCACCACTTGAGGAAAACAAAACTTACCCATTGACAGTTCACCCTGTCACCTCCCAAGATCCCCTGTATTCTCACATTTTTCACTTCGACAAAGACATCCTAGAGGAACTCACTACCCTCGATTTCCCATGGAATGTGATCCATCATTGAGCACTTTTTTTTTTCACAGGAGGCCTTTCATCCTCCTACTCAATCCTCCATGTGTGCAATCGAAACCAGGATTTTATTCCTTTGGGGAATATATACTAGTTCAACAACCCTATCCCAACCCCAAATGATTTTTAAGAAGGCAACATGGTCAACATCTCCCCCAATGTAAAAATTGACATTTCCATTAAACTAGGAATCGTAGAAGAAATCACCATTGGCATCGTATGCTCCCATGAAGAACTCACTACTTACAAAGCTCTCTTTAAGGAATATCGAGATATTTTTTCCTAGTCATATATAGGGATTGCCAGCTTTGATTTATCTATAGTCGAACATCAAATCGACACTTGACCAGATGCTGCCCCAGTTCATAAAAAACAACCCCCGCTTCACCCATCCAATGTTGTGGCTATTAAAGATGAAATTGACAAGTTACATGTTGTTGGGTTCATTTACCCCATTGCGTACACTTCATGGCTCTCCAACCACCTCCCCATTAACAAGAAACATGGCACTATTCCCATGTGCACAGACTTTTGTGATCTCAACCACGTTTGTTCCAAAGACAACTTTCCAACCCCTTTCATCGACCAAATTATTGATGACTGTGTCAACCATGAGGAACTGTCCTTTATGGATGGGTTCTCTGGATACAATCAAATCCAAATCCATAAATCAGATCAGTATAAAACCACTTTTACTACCCCTTGGGATACCTTTGCTTACTGCGTCATGCCTTTTGGACTCAAGAATGTACTTACTACGTTCCAAAGGGCCATGACCTACATTTTCCATGATATTTCTTGCATCAACCTTGCTTATTTGGATGACCTCACTACTTGATACAAAAAACAAACTCAACATTTAGATGACATTCATATCATTTTTCAAGGATGTCACTAGTACAATATCCACTTGAACCCCCTCAAGTGTGTCTTTTGTGTCACTACTAGATGCCTCCCTAGGTTCATTGTTTCACAACACAGAATCATAGTGGACCCCCTCAAGGTCCAATCTATCACAAAAATTCTACCACCTAAGAATTTATGCCAACAGTAAAGACAACTTTTTATGTCGCTTTGTCCCATACTACACCACTTGGGTGCATGGTTTTCTCCTCTTACTACATCATGATATCCAATTTTGATGGGACGAGCAAGATAAAACCACTTTTGATGATTTAAAAGTCGCCTTATCCAATGCCCCTTTGATTAGTCCCCCCGACTATGATTGCGATTACATCCTCTACTTGTCAGCCTCAACCGTCTCAGTAGTAGGAGTCCTCGTCCAAATAGGGGATGATGGGAATGAACATGTCATTTAATACACCAGTAAAACCCTTTCAGGGCCACCCTTGAAATATAATCATGATGAGAAACTCACCTTAGCATATGTCCTTGCAATCCAAAAGCTATGACATTACATTCTGCTTCGAACTACCAGGGTCATATCATATTCCAAACCCATGTAGTACTTGCTTAGTCGACATAAAATTAATGGAAAATTTTCCCGATGCATATTCATCCTCTAGGAATACGATCTAGAGCTTTGTACTCCCCAAAGAAAGAAATTTATCATCTTAGATGAACTCATTATGAATTTTCCCTCGGACGCTATAGCTTCCCCCATAAATACAGATTTCCCTGATTAACACCTCTTCTTCATCCCCTCCAATGACCCTTGGTACGACAACCTTCTTGTCTACCTATGGACACAAACATTTGGGTATCATCTCTCTCGCGAAGATCGTCAACACTTTCACCATCAGGCCCCTTGATACCTCCTCATAAGAGATATTCTCTATTGACACAGGGTTGACACCATCCTTTGCAAATGTTTGACCATCGATGAAGATGATAGAGTCTTGAATGATTTCCACAACGACGCTTGTGGTGGTTACCTCTCAGGTATGTCCACCACCCAAAAAATCATTCGAGAAGGGTACTTATGGCCCACATTGTTTCATGACTACATTCAAACTGTCAAGCGATGTGACAAATTCCATCTTTATGCAAATAGTGCACGAGCACCATGAGCTCTTCTACATCTAGTCATCACATCTGAACCCTTCTATAAATGGGGCATAGAATTCATGACTTTCCATCCTTCATCTAGTAATGGACACATGTACATTTTCATGGTTGTAGATTACTTTACCAAATGGGCTGAAGCCATGGCCACTTTCAACAACACTTCTGATGCAACAACATGTGTTTTCTTCAACCATGTCATTACCCAATTTAGAGTCCCACTACAACTAGTGTTTGATCACAAAAAACACTTTGAGAATGAGATATTTGTGGAATTCTCCTTGAAGTTAGGATTCTTTGATGATTTTTCCTCCCCATAATATCCTCATTCCAATGGATAGGTCAAGGTTGTCAAAAAAGTTCTCAAAACCATACTACAATGCATCGTCAACAAACATATGACCAACTAGAATCATATGTTGTTTTCCACCTTATGGGATTATCACACGTTAGTCAGAATTGCCACTGGTTTTACACCATTCCACCTCATTCATGGGTTCGAAGCCACCCTCCCTATCGAGTGAGAAATCACCATGTTACACACAACCATCAAACTATTACCTGTCACTGCTCCAATGAAGCAGCACCTGCTCCAATGGAGCAGAGCTTGCTGACCTTAGAGTCACTTGATGAATATCGTCAATCTTCATTACAAAACAATGAGGCTGCTAAAAAGTGGTCCATTACCTTCGACCGCCATGTCAACCTTCGTTCATTTAACGAAGGTGATATATTGCTAGCCTAAGATATCTCCCACAATACTCCCGACCATGGGAAATTCAAGTCATTATGGCATCGACCCTACATCGTCCATCATTTCCTCACTAAAGGTGCATACATCCTGGCCTCTCCAGAAGGATACCCTCTCAAAGAACTCGTCAATGGTTTGTAATTAAAGAATTTTTATGCCTGAGCATAGCCATCCTACCTTAGGTTTTTCTTTGTACACATTTGTAGAGTTTTTAGTCTTCTTTTCTACCACCACTCTTCATCTCTTATCTATCATCCATGTTATTACCATATGCATCATCCATCAACCTACCACATTGGTTATGCTGACGGTGCCAACCACTGGACCCAAAATCTCACTTCGACCGCTTGGGCCTTCTATACTCACTCACATGTCCTTCTCCACTCCAGTGGCATATGTTTGGGTTCTGTTATCACTCCAAGAAACTCCTTAGGGTTGTAGGCTAAGAATGTTTGGTAACTTAAGAAATTTATAACCAAAGTATGTGGATCAATGGGATAACTCAAGGTCTTAATGAGAAGAACAACTTATCATGCATCCAAATGAGCCAGTGCTTTTAGAAACCAATAATCAGATACAGTAATTGAAATGGGATATGAATAAGACTATTCTAGATAACCAAGTACATTAACATGCAAGGTCATACAAGATGAGATCGGAAGAGCGGTTCAGCAGGAATGCCGAGACCGATCTCGTATGC
>CBVK0102745330.1:0-18050 GCA_900067695.1 Picea abies
TGTTAAATTTAGCTCAAGACCCAAAATCATCACTTAAGTTGTAATTGTATTCATGACAACAATTGAAGGATGAACAAGATGCAAGTAGGAGGTGACAAAATAAGAACAAATATACAACTTGGATGAGGCTGCAGATAGGTAGAATTTGAAGCAATTATGTGTAAAATAGAGGGTTTGCAGTGCACTAGTTAAGTTCACAACACAAGTTCGCAGCGCAATTTGGACTAGGTTTTTATGATAGGCTTGCAATAATTTCCACGTCTGAGGAGAAAAATTATTTTTGAAAGGTTAAAACTTTAGACTTGAATGAATATTAGTTGAGGAGGGTTTTACCTATCAGAAAACAGAGGGTTCGCAGTGCTAGTTTGCAGCATCATAAAAAATATAGTGCATGAGGTTATAGTTGCAAGAGGAAAATACAATTTTTTCTTTTTGGTATAATATAAAAAACTTGAAGATTGCCAAATTTTAGGATACCAATACTTTAGGCTTTTTATAAGTGCAAAGAGTTTGCAGTGCATAAAATATGTAACAGTTTGCAACAATATACAGTGGTTACAAGAAAAAAAATATAATCTTGCATTTGGACGATGAGAACAGGTAACTAAAGACTACATGAAGGCTTTAAAATGAGAAACATATATGACCAAAAATTTCCCTCTTCTACTAATGATGACAACCACCATCATGAATGAAATACTTTTGGAACTATACTATGGTCAACTTTCTAGACCTTGACTCATGTACATCTTATGTGTTAATAGAAGGGATAGTATGGATTGATCTATTGTGGAGTTCCATATGGGGTATAAGATTTGGAAGGTCCTTCATTACAACATGGTTTATATGAAGTACCTTGTGTATACCCAGTAATTTGCATACTTTGTTGTGGTATGAGACTCATAAGTTCTGAGGGGTTGTTTCCACCAACTTGTGGAGGGAGGGTGCCGAGAATGTGAGATAAGTTGGGTATGGTGAAACCATAGGAGGAGGATAGTATGGAACCCCTTCATAGTGACTGGTCCCATGAAAAGGAACAAAGATACGATAAGGTTTGAGATGGATCATGGCTATAATGATGCCATATACAAAGTGGGATGTTCCAGGTTTTTCATGACCAAAAGGGAGAGGTCGTGGAGCATCAGGGAGAAACATGTAGAGATACCTTGATTGTGAATAAATCAAGATGAAGTGTTGGGCCTTGGTGATGGCCTATTCTTCAATTTTTGGCATGGTGGTGGCCAAATCTTTGGCAATGAGTGGTACCAAATATTTAAGAAACCAATCTAGGAATAAATCTAGAGTGGTTTCAGTTTTACATAGGCCTCGCCATCAATTCTAATCGTGAATATGATCCATGGTGTGAGTAGAAATGGTATGGTGTAAATTAGAGAGTATTTCTAAACCCATTTCATGGCATGTTGGTATCTAAAATAATGCTAATAAATCCTTGGCTAAATATATGAAGGTCACATGGGACCCGATACCATTTCATGGATTGACTAGTTAAGGTTCATTGGAATATTTGTAGGTGAACAAAACCATCTGTGATGCTATTGGATGAGCACCAAAGGTGAAAATATATGACATGGTTAGCGAGGTCTTCACCTGATTTTCCTTCAAACTTAGGAATATAGAATGGAATCTTGTTGGGAATATTTGGCCAATAAGGATTTTGTAAAATTTGGTCATTGGTAAGCTTCAACAAAA
Source organism: Picea abies (assembly GCA_900067695.1). NCBI lineage: Eukaryota > Viridiplantae > Streptophyta > Pinopsida > Pinales > Pinaceae > Picea > Picea abies. The sequence goes on from CBVK0102745330.1 coordinate 1,711, forward strand.
TTGGTAGATTCAATGAAGCTAAGTATGGAAAGTGTTGTGGTCTTTCCATGATGTGTGATGGGCCCAAGATGATTCCTGAGGAGGAAGGACTACTGAGTGGGGTGTTTTGACTATGTATGCCAAAAAAGGGAGATCCAATAATGCCCAAGATGATTCCTGAGGAGGAAGGACTACTGAGTGGGGTGTTTTGACTATGTATGCCAAAAAAGGGAGATCCAATAATCATTGCATTCATTGGTGAGTGAGGAGGTTGTACAAGGTGTGTGGTAAAATCAGGAATACCTCCCAACACTGGGGGGAGGACTTGCAAGTGTCTGGGGTGTTAGATATTTAGTGGATCCCCTATGATTATGTACTAGAAATCAAGTTTGTGATTGTGGTAAGTATGAGAGAAATAAATAGAAACTTCTATTTTAACTAAATATGGCCTACTTTAACCCAGAACTAATAGTTGCATATGTCTGAGAATTAAATGAACATAACACACACATATATAAAGAAATTGTAAAGTAAAATGTTGGTTAGGTAGGTTGGGGTATTATCCATGAGGGGAATGATATAAAAAAATGTGTGTGTCCTATAAACCTATTGTCCTTCCTCTCAAAACAATATTGTTCCTTCCAATAGAAATAAAAAATGGGGCATGAACCCACTAGAACAGGAATAATGAAGGTATGAAAAAATAGTTATAATGAGGGGTAAAGGGGGCATATCCCGAAAGAATTGGCAATATTTCCCAATAGCCACAAAAAATATGATTTAGGTGTATTTGTAACCCACAACTTCCACCTATGTAGAAAATACTACTTTTATTTCCACTAAGTTACCTTGTTCAAGTGTAACACGAGACTCTCGGCCTAAAAAAGTTGTCATGGCCTGGGTAACCTCACCAGATCTGGGTTGCTCAAGAAGGCATGCACGGAACAACTGGACCTTGGAACTTGCCCTTTCATGGGTATCTCCCTACCTTATGGTGTAGGAACACTTCAATTGGAGGATTTTAAGTTCCCTAAACATTCAACCACTAATTTTTTCAAAGAATGAAAAAGAGATAACATGGAGTTTTTTTGGATACCTACCCCTGAAATCCTAACTTAGAATAAAATATTATTTTGTGAGCTCTTGTGGAGTATTTTAGTGAGATATTAGGGTTTTGTTTTAAAAACATTGTGACGTTGGGGACATGGACCAACCTCATTTCTTAAGGGTGTGAAACAGGGTTTGTTGAGAACATGTAAGTCTTTTTTTATTCTCTTATATTTCTTATGGGTGTAGGAAGAAGTGCATACTAAGACTGAAATGAATTTGTGAACACATGTGGATGTGTGAAAGTGTCATGTGAAAGAAGTGAATGTGAACAAAAAATAATGGTTATGTTCATAGCATGTGAACATCATGGAGTCCTTTACTTGTTAATTCGACCACAAAATTTGTACAATCCTTGTGAAATTGGAAAACTAATACCTAGGTTGTAAGAGATGTGTACATATAGGTTCCTTTCAAATCCTTTAAATTTACTAAGTATTTGCTTGCCAAAATGAAACTATCTTAGATTGTATGATTATGTGGACATTTGGGGTCCTTACCATAGTTTATCTCCTATCTTGTAAATAAAACTATGAGGTGTCGATATGGCTTTGGCCTCCCCTAATGATTTATGTGATTTGCAAAAAGAACAAGCATGGAAACCAAAAGACAAGATGTGCACATGTATGGTGTTCTTACCTCATATTCTGATTTATGTCCTATGTTTGTTGGATGCAAGGGAGATGAAAAAATGACTTATACAACCTATTGTGATTCACAAATATCACTCGAGGGAATGTGAGCTGAAGAGAATAATAGGATGTCAGTAAGGGGTTTTCCTGGTCCTGAAAATAAAAACTAAACAAAAATTAATGGCTGAAATTACTATAACTGAGAATTAAAATGCCTAATTATCCATCCATGTGGTACGATAATCGAAATGATGGTTCATTTTATCCTCCCTAATTAAACTAGATGACTTAATTAACCTTACAAGAATGAACTTGAAAGAAGAGATCTCTAGCTTACAAAGTGCAGGAAATTAAAGATTAAACCCCAAAAAGGGAAAGGGGATGAGGGCCACCCTTAATCTAGGAGAAAAGTACATCATCATGATTTTTATAAAAAAACTTGTGCATTGATTGACACTGATAGTGAAAAACCTGAGAGGAGTTACAACGCTAATGGTGCACCTCAATGTGACTATTTCTGCAAAATTTGTCTGGAGCCTAAAAAACGACGTAAAACATAGAATTGGTGATTTACTAAGCGTTGAGGATGTAAATAACCAAAGTGTATGTCCATGAAACCGGTTGGATGACCTGAAAAAATAGAGAAGTGAGAAAGAGGGTTCTAGTTGCCTACAAAGGGAGAATTAGAGTTTAGAAATGCAGTGGAGTCTCCATATGTTTCAAGCAGAATAGACCATAGGTGTGAGCAAAATATAGCCCAAATGTCACCATAGGAATTTAATGAAATCACAGGTTAGTTAATAGACGTGCATGTAGTGTAAACAAGTGGAAAACAAAAGGAATCACATGTAAATAGATGCATTAATAGTAAGATGCAAAGATAAATTGAAAACACATGAAATTGTTACCAATGGATATAGTCTTCGAATTGATAATACCACAAAGGTGTAGAGAATACAATAAGTCTCCATGTATCCTCTTTGGGAGGGTACTTTTCATTCCCAACAATGATCTCTCTTTCTCTCTCTAGCATAGATGATGGCATGAAACAATGCATTGAATTCTTGGATGTCAAGGCGTTCAATACACCATACAACTCAAGCTATGAACTAGTGAATGGAATTGAGGATAAGAATGGATGCTTTGATGTCTCAAATTTTCATCATAACCTTACATTGTTGTCTATCCTCTTGTGAATGTGTACCTAAACTTGTTTAAATAGTCTCTCACCATGATTTAATCTAACTTGCTCAGAGTGTGAATTGGGATACTCCAGGAAGTGGAGTAATTCGTAAGTTAGGTTTTATAAAAATGCACAGTCAACTCTGTGACTGGTGTGATGCACATGTAGGTGATGCCATGAATGCAGTTGATCAGTTCGAAGAATTGCGTCATCTCATGAATAGCGTGAATCGTGCTTCAACCAATCATGATGATGCATTGTTAGTGTGAGTGTTTTCTTGTAAAGTTTCATTGATTGTGCTAATGACACACATCATCTTTCGGTAAGTCAGACTAAGTCAATGTAGCTTTATTTCCTTAATTTCTTGACTTTACTGAGTGATATTTATCAACACTTGTAAGTATGAATTTTTGGTTTATTTAACTGATGACTTCATCGATGATCACATGTATTGCTTGGTGAGCATTTTTCAGGTGATAACACTAAGGAAATTGATCCAACCAGGTATAGTAAAAAACATTTCCACTTCCAAATAGAAGCATGATAATACTCAACATACTAACAAATCTAAGGTACAATAACACTCTCTAAAAATATGTATGAACAAATGTCACCTCAACAAGATTCTCCACCTAAGCTACTATGAAATCGTTGAAACAATATGTGCATCATAGAATATGTAAAAATAATTATAATAGGAACAAAATTCCATCAAAAAATGCCCAACAAATAAGCAATTGTCCCAATCAATCAATTGGCTAGACAACAAGAAAAAGTAGTCATAGACAATCATTTGACTAGACATCAATCATGTCAAAAAATTAGTGTATGTCTATCAATATCCTTTGTCGGCACACCATCTTCTATAGTATTAGTACTTAGTTGGAATTGTCTGTCAACATCCAAAATCCATACTTTATCATCTATCAATCAACACTCCATCATCCATCTACACACTAGTGCTCATTACTAGTCTTCATCCACCAATTTATACTACAAAAATATATCAAAACAGTCTCTACATATCCATTGTCTTAATTGATACCATTTTTTATACTATTTTTTTTTATAATCTAGCTTCTATATTTATATTATTCATAAAATATTATAGTCAACACATCATGTGGTCTTCCATTGAGGAAACTAGGCCACAGGTTGTGGAAAAACATGTCACCATATTATTTTATTATTTTAATATATATTCTTATTATTGTTCTAATGTTATCTATCTACCTATACATGGAGATTACAAGTGTCTGGACTATCTGAATATTATCAAGAATACCAACATAAAAATTTATAATAACATGCACAATTCATGATGACATTACTCTGATAGGGTCAAGGGAGTGGCTCCTAGAATTGCCTAATATTGGTTGTTTTTTGCTTGCTCAATCTTCTCATATACCTTGATTGGATTTGAGGTGTCTCTTATTGACTTTTTTTTACCTGCTTTCCCCTTCATTTCTATTCCCCCTTTTCCTTGATTGGTCGATGCCTAAAACTTGACTCCAAAGACATATTTCCCCAATGCTTCAAACTTCTTATCCAGAATGTTGATTCTCCTTTCCATTTGATCCATTTTGGCTAGGATATGTTGTTGTGGAGTGATTTGTTCCTCCATAATTTGAGCTAGAAGTGATTTGACCACCCAATACAATTATGTTTTCTTATACATTTTTGTATCCCTATATCTTGAGAATACATGGTCCTCTATGTTGGAAATATTAAGACAACTGAGAGTGGGGGGGTGAATCAGTTGTTACTGTGCTTAAACAATTTATGCCTATTAAAATGTTATTAATCTTTTTCAAGTGATCATCAAGATTATGAAAGTCGTGAACATCATAAATAATAAACATCAATCACACATATGATATACACAGAGACAGATATTCATGAGGAAACCCATAAAGGGAGAAAACATTTTCTTCTTGGAATGATAGGCGGTATTTTATGTTCTATACATTATCATTCTTATGAGCTCCAACTCCTTTTGAGGCTACCACCTCTGTTTTACAAGCTGCAACTTGCTGAGAGCACTAACTCTCTGTCATTCTTATGAGCTCCAACTCCTTTTGAGGCTACCACCTCTGTTTTACAAGCTACAACTTGTTGAGGGAACCAACTCTTTGGTTTCTCTACCACCCACTAGAAGGAAGCACCAACTCCCTAAGTGTTCCAGCACCAACTAGATGGAAGTATCAACTTCTAGTCACAAAGGAACCAACCTGTATAACAAAGAACAATAGTTCTCCCTTGCACCACCCTACCACCCTAGTTTCTCTAGCTACAACCATATGGAAGATACAACTCCCTATGTTCAAGCACCCACTTGAAACTCTGATGAAAACAGTCCTCCCTAGCACCTCCCTACCACCTTGAAATATAAATTTTTGCTTTCTTCAATTTATTACAGTGATACAGTATTTATCAATGGCTTACAAGTCTCATCACTACTCTACTCTACCTGCATCAGTGTCTTGTTGCTGCTCGCATCTCCTTATGCTTAATTTCTCGTACAATCTTCTATTTTCACCATTTCTGCTCTGTCTAGCTCATATTCTTCATTTCTCCATTTTCTCCCTCATTTCATGTTGTTCCTTGCATTGTATACAGTTCGAATACATTTACAGAGAAACAACAACCTCTCCCTTTCATGACATTTTTCTTTTATTCATACTCCAGTCATCTGTTACACTCCCAATCTCCAACCCTCAAGTCAGGAATCTCAAAATTCTCAAGATCCATGATTCCAATGCTCAAGAACAATGATTCAGCCACTCAGGAACAATGATTCAGTTAGTGTAACTGAATCGTAACTAGTCAAGAAATTACAAGTTGAAACAACAACCCTTCAATTAGATTTAGCTTGATCAGTGTCGTTAGATTATACTTTGAGGTGGAGCCTAGTAGCGTTATCTCCTTCCCCTATCTTCCACTGATGTGACCATGGGCAATGATATCATGTGACCATGCGATTGTGGGCACGATCAAAGGTGGTTTGAGGGAAACCTACTTTTCACCCCATAATTCACTACGAGACTCCACATGTCCTTTCTCCAAAATCATGGTTTTGATTGTGACCCACTCATGAAAAATTAAGACACGAGCATATTCTGGCCCCACAATGTGACGGGACCATCGATCTCACGATCTTAACGATGCTCTTGAAAGAACGGTTCATATATTTCCACTCAATTCTGTGGATTAGATATACCCTTCCTTAATCAACGGTTGAGATTTACTTCGTGATCTGGGCTCCTGGAGTTTCAAATCTCAAACCTCACTTTTCCCATATGCCAAAATTTCAGAGTTGACAATCCATTGATGCATGTCCCTCTCGAATCAATGGTCCTCGTTCACTTCAGGAATTTGACCTTTCAACCAGATCAATGGTTCATTTCAAGAAAAAAAATCAATGGTCATATTTTATCCCTACACTCATCCTTTCATTGTTAAAACCGATGGCTAGGACTTAATCAAGCATTGAGATGGACGGATTTCAAAACTTCTCCATTCAGAACTTTGGGATTTCAAATTTTCAAACTTACACTATCCTTCCACTGTACTATGATCAACGATTGATAATACACCTGAAGTGATATTTTAGATCAGACGACTCATTTCCTTGCTGACGTGGTCTACCACATGTCCTTGCTGAGGTGGTCTACTAATGTGGGTGAGACATGTATGTAGAGTAGTGGAGTGTGGAGGCAGAGCACGATAGTGGAGTGTGACGTGTAGCGGGTAGTGGAGTGTGGCGTCATAGTGCAGAGGTGGTATGTATGAGTGGTTTGGTGGTTTACTCGGAGGGGGGTTTAGGTGGTAAGCGGTAATGAGTGAGGGGGGTCTGAGTTCACAAGAAGGTGACACGTATGAGGTTCCCACATGGAAAATACCACCAACTCTGAACCCCCCTCGGTTAAATATAGAAAGGTCAGGGGGGTCTGATATGCCCTGTCAACTGCAGATATGAGAGACCAATTATCATTCGTTGAGATTAGCACATCCTTCTTCTAACTTATTTTGTCCTTCCACTTTAGAATGATATGACGTCTGCAATTTACTTTGGATAATCCGATGGTCCAGGATTTATTTCGTCTCTCTGACTCTCCAGACTTCAAGGATTTTAAATCTAAAACCGACGCTTTGGATTAGACAGCCCAGATCCACTTCATATGATCTGATGCTTGAGATATTCTTCTGACGATCTGACAACTGCGATATTCTTTGAATGATCCTATGGTCGACAATTTATTTTGGCTCTCCAACTCTCTGAGCTTCGGGTATTTCAAATCTCAAACTGAAACTTCTCTAAGTGATTTCTCTGGAGCATAACCTATTGACATATTTAGACCCTAATCAAATGTCATTCATTGATCAAGATATTAGATCAATGACTCAAACTGTCTGTGATGCAACTTTGCCTTGGATTAAATCCAACATCTCTCCATCTTTTTTTATCCAATCCTCCCATTTATTTCGATCCGATGACTGACGAAAATTCGGGTGCTCGAAATCTCAGATCTCATCCCTTTCTTACCATGTCCTTCCATTAATTCAATCCTATGGTTGTTGGTCCTCTGGATAGGTGATTTAATGGCTACTATCAATCTTCCTCCTGAGCTTATGATCTCTCCAACTTAGAAGGTTTTCTAAGTGTTCACGGGTCTCGACCTTTGCTCCTCCTACGAGTTCGTCTCTTGGACCTCGTTTGCAGTTCTGGATTGCTATCTCTTCTGATCTTTCTCGTCTTCTTCGCTCTCGAGGTTTCATTCATTTTTGTTATTGCCATCAATGACAAGCACATGCTTCTTGTAAAACATGCCAATAGTAAGGGTCCCATTTATTAACTACATGTAGTATGGACAAAATTTATATTTCATAAATGGTTTTGATTAAGTTTTTTTTTCCTTTAAGTTTGTTTATTTCAAAGCCAAGGGGATTTTATTCCTACATTAAAACTACACCAATGCCTTGGCCTGAAGTATCACACTCCACAATAAATGTTTTTATGAAGTCACATGTGGCTAGGATAGGAGTTGTACACATAACCTCCTTAAGGTTTTCAAAATATTTTGTTTCTTATTGATTCTAAGAAAATTCTTCCTTATTTAATAATAATATTATAGGTGCCACTATTTGACCATATTTCTTGACAAATTTGTAGTAATATCCTGTCAATCCTAAGAATTCTCTGATTTTATTCAATGTTTTAGGAATTGGCCATTCCCTAATAAGTTAAATTTTGTTAGGGTTCACTTTTACATGTTCATGAGATACAATATGACCCAAATATTACACTTCTTGAACCTCTAAAGGCACACTTGGAAGGATTTTCATAAAGTTGTTTCTCTTCCAAAATATGTAATACTCTGTCAACATGTTGTACATGCTCTTCCAAAGATTTGTTTTAGATCAGTATGTCATCAAAAAACACTAACACAAATTTTCTAATGAAGAGTTTGGAAGTATAATTCATCAAGATTTGAAATGTTGGAGGTGCATTAGTAAGTACAAATGGAATAATAAAAATCTCATAAGGAACTTCATGTTTTCTAAAGGCTATTTTGGGAATGTATTCCTTCCTCATTCCTATTTGATGATATCCTTAATGAAGATCAAATTAGTAAATAAAATTGCTCCATGCATATAATAATTCATCAATAATAGGAATAGGAAACTTAACTTTGATGGAAATTTTGTTAAGTTTTCTATAATATGGATACATATGCCATGAACCATCCTTATTTGTAAATATCACTACTAGGGAAGAGAAATAGCTTTGTCTAGGTTGAATGATTCCTTCGTGTAACATTTCTTGGATCATATGCTCAATCTCAATCTCATGTGAATATGGATACCTGTAAAGCCTAATCTTAGGTGGTACACTTCCTAGCTGCAAATTAATCGCATGGTCATGATATCGAGCAAGTGGAGGACCCTTAGGAATATCTCCAAATAGCTTGGAATGGCTTTTGATAACTATTTAGAGATCTATTGGAGTAGATGATATATATGTTTGAACATTTGGTGAGCATAATTGTGTAATTACACCATGGTGTCCCTTTTTGAGTAATTTTATCATGATACTAGAGATTATCACCTTAAAGGGTATCCTTGGATACCTCCAACTTCAATTTCCTTTCCTTCTAAGGAAAATATCAGGAAAATATCTTGAAAATTAAGGGCCATTGTTCCCAATGATTGTGACGATTGGATCCCTAATACACATCAACACCACTCATTTGGATGGAAATCATGGGACTATCCAATAAATACTCCCCCATATTGAGCTTAATACCATGGAACTTCCCAAAACAATTTATGGTACCTCCATCTACAATCCTTACTTTAAATTATGGTGTTGGAAATACAAAGAAATTGAGATCTTTTGTTAATTTGTAATTGATGAAGTTATGGATACTACTAGAATCAATCAACATTGTTTCCTTTTTATTTTTGATGTATCCTTGTATCTTGAGGGTTTGTGGAGTACTAATGTCGATGAATGCATAAAAATATATCGTTGGAGTAGTCTCTTTTAGATTTATATCTTGAGATGGTTCGAATTATTGATCTTCTTCCTCTTCACAACCTATGTAGAATAATTTCTTCTCACCACATTTATGCCCCTTACTGTACTTACTATCACAATTGAAACATATTACCTTTGCTCTCCTTTCATACATTTGTTGAGGTGTCAACCTTGTTAGCTGAGTGAGGTTAGGGCACTAAACATGGTTATCACTATAGTTATTAGTGGCCACTCTTATAGTAGCCATATTTTTGTTTTCAACTTTCCTTTTCATACTGAAATATTTGTCTATGGATTTAGGTTCGAAGAGATGCACCTCATGTTGAATGTTCTCCTTTAAAATTATCATAAAGTGATATAACAAATTATCCTCAAGAATGTTCCTTACCCTGAGACCAAGTTTTTGAAATTGTTGTATGTGCTATATAATTGGACCTTTTTGTCAAAGATTTATCAATTGACTAAAGAATGTATTTCTCTTAATATCCCTATAATGTGATATCAATTCATCTATAAAAATGGACCAATTGATAACACAATTAATTTTTCTTTCACAAAGCCATTGATACCAAACAAATAGATCATTTTCTAAATACAAGGATGAAATAGGTATCTTTTGTAACATTGACACTTGGTATGGATCAAATAATTGTTCCATATGTAGTATCCATGTTATAGGATCTTTTCCATCAAAATTTATCATATCGATCTTTGGAATGAAGTAGTTCCTCGGTGCCTCATTGAAACCTCAATGAAGTAAACCTTGAAGTGATCAATGTTCATGATTCTGGGGCCCAATCTTTATTTCCTCTACATTTTCACAACTTCCTTGAATTTTGATATATCCTTTAAGGAATCTCTCATCTAGAGAATTTAAGATCAGGGAATACATGGAATTTTACAATTCTAACATCTTCTTTTCTGTTAAGCCCTAATATTGGCTCATTACCCCTTAATTGGGGCATATTAGATTAGTACTGCTATTTTATTTATGTCGTCTTTAGGACATTAGTTGTAATTTAGATTAGTAATGTTATTTTAATTATGTTCCTGAGGTTTTTATATGCTATATTGATGTTTGGTTCTTAACATTTTCTATATTCTTGCGATTTTCATTGATCTTATTTTCCACCTTTCCAGTCTGGTGAAAAATTTATTCTCTTTATTCTTGAGTCATGGTTGGGCTTTCTGGATGTTTAGTTGGTGAAATAAATTTTGGAGGAACCTTTGGAGGCATGTGAGAAAAAAATAATTCTCCTTGTTTTCCACTTTATCACGAATTTTGAATAGTAAAAATTAGATCTTTCAATCAAAAGTTGTGTCAATTGTAAGTGATGTACCTTTCAAACCTTAATTTGAAGTATGTCTGGATGGTTGACCATTTTCCTGATATATCTATGAAATTTGAACCCTTGTGAGTTTGAAATTTCAACCTATAATACTCTTATATGACTTCTTAAACTCCTGAAAACTTCACTGTTCGAACCTTCACTAGTAAAACGTTATAACACAAATACCAAAATGACTTGTTTAAGAACAATTTCAAGATTAGTAAAAATACCCAACTTCCAGAAGATATATATCACAGATTATAATGTTATAAATTTCTAAAAAACTTTACAGGTAGCCCACTATGTCTCCTCAATATCTTGAAAATTTCAGAGTATGAAACTACACCTAACTGTTTTTATAGTAAAAATAAAAAGATGTATCATATGTGACTAATTTAAGGACTAATCATAAACCCTAACTTCCACAAGAGATATCTACGAGAATATAATGAAACAGATCCTAAAATTTTTATCACCTTTTATTTTCTATCTTTGCTCAGTATCCTAAAAAATTCCTGATATGAATACTAATTTTAGGATGCATCAAAAACCCTATCTTCCATAAGCTATATCTTTGAAAGTATAACGAACTAAAACTTGAAATTTTTCCTCAAAGTAATTGGATATGTATATTGAGTAACCTCCAAATTTCGTTATCTAAAGTTTCCCATAAAAAATGTTATAGAGAAAATTGCAAGATTGCTTGTTTGAATAAAAAAAACCCTAGGATCGATGCTTTGACACCAAATGTTATGATCCAGTTCCTTAAGAATGATAAAACAATCAATGAATAATAGTCTACTTTGACGGGGGAGCCTCCTTTTACATTATATTTAAAGTGCAAGATGAGATGAGATGATCCTAAGAATAGGTCTCATTAATATATATATATAGGAGACACATGGTACAATTATATTGAAAGGGTACAATGAAGGGTTCTAGCCTATATAGAAATATAACACTATAAATGTAATAATTCAATATCTAGGGATTAATAATGGGTTTTATACTTAATACTAGGATTTTTATAGGGCTTAAAAAATTGTCTAAGAAGGGATATCATGGAACTGAGCAATATGGAACTGAGTAGCATGAAACCGAGTAGTATGGAACTGAGAAGTATGGAACTGAGTAGTATAGACTGGGCAGTATGAACTACGTAGTATGAACTGCGTGGTATGAACTACGCGGAATGGAATGTGACAGAATGGGCCATGATGGAAATTTATCCATTTCATTTTGTCCATTTGATTTAGTCAAATAATGTTCTATAACATAATTTTGTCCACAATGTAACATTCATATGTCCACATACTTTATTTAGATGAAATTGTAATTGATAGGATCTTGATTTGATCAAAGATTGTCCGCAATATAACCTCTATACTTTATTTAGACAAATTATAACTAACATGACTTTGATATGAACAAATTTTGTCCACATTGTAACTATCACATGTCCACATATAGGAAGGTGGACTTGGGAAAACTGTTATAAGTATGGATACACTTTGATTGTGTAATGCGTGAAAGTGAAGGGAAGAATAAGGGTGCAAGTGTTCCTAGGAACATAAATATAAATTCTCAAGTCTATATTGAAAGGTTTATTTTTTCTGAAATTAGGGTGGAAGGGTGGTGCTAGGGTGAGTGGTATCTCACTGAGGATTGGTGTCCTCATCATTTGTATCAGGTTGGTTCCTGAGAGGATTGGATTCCTCATCATTTTCTATCAGGTTGGTCCCTGAGAGGATTGGAGTCCTCATCATTGTGTAATAGGTTGGTGCCTAAGAGGATTGGTGTCCTCATTATCTGCGACAGGTGGGTGCTTGTTGAGTTGAAGTGTGAGTTGGTTCTTTTAGAATAACATAAAGAAAGAATATTTGTGGTTTTCTCCTGCATTGGGTTCCATGTAAAATCTTGGCGTACTATGTTCATTATGATGTATTTAATTTATGTTGGTCATTAAGTGTGTTGGTTTAATTTCTGTTTTTCATTAAGTGCGTGCACTATTTTGATTTCTTCTTGTTCTTGTGATTAAATGCACACTATTGTTAACTTAAATTGTTGGAAGAAAATAAAAATTGAGAAATTTAATACAATATTGATTCACCTCCCCCTCTTATTATTGTTGTGAGTTTCAATAGGTACGTTTGTATACCTTTCGGATGTCATACATCCCTGGGCATTCCTCATCCACTTCAAGAATTTTTTTATTCGTTTGGATAGTGTCTTATCGCATGCCTGAAGATATCTTTGGTGGGCATGGGGGTATGCAGTGGTTCCTTCATTGACCAGGGTGGTGTCCTTTCATCCATTTTCAAGATATTAAGAAATATTTTCTCACCACAAACAACATTATGAATTAGGGTGGAAAACATCTAGCTGTAGCTCCAAATCTAGTGGTCCAGGTTGCATTTCCCTCCATCTATTTGAGGAAAGAGCCTTTATGAGAAGAAACACGAGTTTGAGTAGGCATCATGGAAAACAGGCGGTCGAATTTAGTACGATGGCGTCAAGATCTCCAGGATGAGGAATAGAAATATGTGGTTAATTTGATCAATTCATTACAAATCAACATGCATAATGCCTTAGTTCAATGTAAAATAATAATGTACCTGCTAACTTATCAAAGGAAGGGAATTCAATAATTACGGGATGAAGTGGATTCTATCCATATCGAGGTTGTAGATCTTCTCTCTAGACCTGTCTCTCTCACTCAACCATCTTCTAGTCAAGAATTTTCAAATGTAGCTTCATCTCCAACTCCTCCCTGGAACATTCCAGACCTCAATTCACCACCGAACTCTCTAGAAGAAGCTCAGGATGGAACTCCATTAGACAATGCTTAACCAATATGCTATGATTTTGTTTTTTGATTCATAGTATCTTTTATAGATGGTATATTAAGCTATGTAGTAGTTGTAATCCACTTTCAGGGCTAATAGTTTGGACAATTTAATATAGGGATAAATTTCAGCGTGTTTTTGAAACTTATAGGCCTATTTTGAATCTGTAATGACTCTCTCTATGGCTAGACCAAAAAAAAAATTAATGCAAATTTTACCAGTTTCATTAAAAAAAATCCCTTGTCAAAATGTCACTTATCTTCAATAAATGGAAAATCGAAGGGTGTGGTTGATTCAAAGTGAGAATAACCATGTCTTATTCAGGGAGAAGAAAATATCTAATAGATGAATCATGTTCCCTCGGTATGAAGATAAATATCTATGCTAAAATCTATTACCCTTTATTAGCAGAAAAAATGAAGGATGGAGAATACATTACAAGACAGACTTCGAAATTTAGATCAAAATCGAATAATTGGAAGAAGGGGAGATATACACAAAATGGGATGAAAATTCTATATCTAGGGCATTTGTACAATATTGGAAATTCTTCTTCTTAAATCAACTATTCTGACTCAATATGATGTAGAAACAAAGGAAAAACACATTTAAGCATCTTTGTGCACCCCTTCATTCACAAGAAGTTGTTGAAGACCCCCCCAAAAATAGGAATTATCACCAATGTTTGTTTTCTATTTATTTTTGTATGAAAAAATTGTAAAAAAATATAGTTATGGGTATGGATGAGAATTCCTTTGAAGAAAATAATACTTTATTTATTCTCCCTAATACCTTTCGATGGATGATCACTTCATTGGACATCACATCATTGAAACCATTTGTATTCTTCCATATGGGTAAATCCACAACCTTCTATCTTATTGAAATATAAACATTACTGTGAAAACAAAATTCATCGCTTTCGGTATGCTCAAGAATTTCATTGTAGACTATTATAAAATCACTATAAGTTCTCCAGCATTCATTTGAAGAATCTAAATTGAGCTCCTTCCATCATTGGTGATTGTATAAGTGTTATTCTTTCCATCATGTATTGAATGCATTTTTCAGTATCATCATTTCCCCTAAAAAATATATATATTTTCAAAGTATTCATGGGAATGGAATCACACATAATTGATTTTGTGTTTTTTTATTGAGTGTTTATCCTAAATTGAGTTGTCACCATGAATTTGTATCTACATGAAGATCAAATTAGGTTGTATGAATGCAGGTATTTGTGTTTCCCTAACTTCAAATTTTCTATCATGCATATTGCAACAATATTTTTTATAGTAATAATCAATAATGACCTTATAAAACTTACCTCCAAATTTTCAATTTGTGCCAAACATGTTTTTCTCCTTATGTAACCATGTCAACAATATCATTTCCTCCCTCTATAAATTATGGTTTGATGCTACTATAACTATCTATTCATCCTATCTCATATCTTAGTAATAATCTATTGATTTGTTTATTCATTTATGCATGCACATTCTTGATGTGTAAAATTGAATGACTTATTCTCTTCTTCTTCACATTATATCCATGAATTTGTGCCTACAATTAGGAGATCCCCTTCATTATCTTTTCAAAGATCCTTCTCGATTATTTTCTTTCCTTGCTTTCATATATCCCCTCATATTTTCATTGCACATAATCCACTTTCTATGTGGAATTGTGACATCTTCCAGTGTAACTTCCTCTTCCTAATTAAGATTTTATTTTCTACTACCATCGTGTGGGAACTTGTTATCCACCTTTAGGGACAATTGATATGTCTTCTCTACTAAACAAATTTTGTGTATACTAATTTCATCTTGAATAACAAAAATTAATCCATTCACATACTTTGAAATATATTAGTCTTCATCCTCCTCATGTATTGCTCAAATTAAAAACTTTAAAGTTCTTTTGTGTAGTCTTGTAAACTACTTTTTCTATCACAAATATTGTAACCTTCTAAAGAAAGT
Source organism: Picea abies (assembly GCA_900067695.1). Taxonomy (NCBI): domain Eukaryota; kingdom Viridiplantae; phylum Streptophyta; class Pinopsida; order Pinales; family Pinaceae; genus Picea; species Picea abies. The sequence goes on from CBVK0102745330.1 coordinate 17,306, forward strand.
CTACTTGTAATTTAGATGTACTATCTTACTTCAATTATTTATATTTTCGATACGTTTAGAATTTAATAAAGATGCAAAAAATGTCAACATATTGCACCATGTCCCCTAAGTTTGGTACTCATGAAGTTGGTCCTCTAAAACCCTTATAATTTCTTAAAATTTAATATCCCACTAATTATGTTTTCATGATTCCATTATAACATAAAACTTTAACTTCTACAACTTAAAAAAAAAATATAATCAATTGTCACACAATTATTTTATGGGTATTTCCTTCTCCATATTCCTTATCTCTATCATTCATATGTTGTTGATCCAAGTGGATATCGGTGGCCACCCACCTATTCCAACTGTCTCCTTTCGACAATTTTAGTTCAACACATTCTTATGTAATTATTTGTAATTCTAGTTTCTACACTTTTGGGGTTGTTTGAATCCCTACACAACTTCTAGGTGGATATTGGTGGTCGCCCATCTAATCCAACTAGCTTATTTTTGAATTTTTTTATGTTAGTACATATTTTTGTACTTCCAGGGTTGTTTTGGGGCCCTAAACAATGTTTTTTTGGCTTGCCAAAGTCAAACTATAGACGAAGTCAAAGTTTGATGGCATAATGTGTAGTTCTCGAAAATACCTTTCAAATGGGGTATCACGCGCCTAAAAGGGAGGTCATATGCAAACGTTATGACCCGAGGAAGTTGAGGTACCAAATTACCCATCGGGGCCCACATAAATTTTGGTGTT
>CBVK0102745353.1:0-10205 GCA_900067695.1 Picea abies
TTCACACAGTCTTCAGTCTATTCTTTCTTCAGTCTCTATGCTTCTTTATGATTGTACCTATAACCTTCTCCATGAGAAGCCTATCATTATATAGGAGAAGTTGAAGTGGTTAAAGAGATGAGGATGATCCCATCAAATCAGAGAATTTAGTAGGATCGTAACCATACAAACGCCACCTCATATTTCCAGAAGATTCCACTTCTAGAAGATTCTAGAACTTCTTTCCTCTTTTAGTTTTAAAGTGTTGCTGCGACCTACCTATATAGCAACCTGCGGAAATCTCATGGGCTAGCTATAGTGTAGCATGCGGAAATCAGGGATTTCTGCACTGTGTAAAGGGAGCAGCCCACGACGGCCTTCCAAAAATGCATCTTGCAAGGGTGGAAAGAGGTTGTTTTTCTCAGGCAAAAGATCATATTGGGAACCTGAACACATGTTTATGTAATCAGCATCAGGGTGACCAAAATAATGTGTAACAAGCATCGTTCTTCAACTCTTATATCTCTTGTACATGTTGCATATTCTATTGGATTTTCTTGTTTATCCTTAGGTAGAACCTTAAATCAATTCGTTAGGGATCTAGTAGAGGGCAGTGTTGATGATTTAAGCTTAGGATGTGATGTTGTTTGTTGTCAATGTCTCCTTGTTATCATTGTTTGGATTAGCTCCACTTTAGAGGCAAAGTCAAGTTGCAATCTTTTCCAAAGTAGTCATACTCGTCACAGAGGTTGCATTTGAAGAGTAGTCATTTATAGACCAACTCCTAAACGTGGCTCCACCCATCTAGCTTCAACTAGATTACCTCCAGAAGCCCATTTGAGAGGTCTACTTTCTTTCATGTTCTCACACATAAGTATTGGTAACATTCTAGGACTATTGTGTCTATATACTTCTCGATCTTGTTGTTCATGTGTTGGAAGTTTGAATAATCCCAAAATATTAATGGAATATAGAAAAGTATTAACCGAAATGGGCACTACTTTGGGAGTGCCTTCCTCTTAATTGAATTCAAGAGTCCATCGGTTCATATGCAATCCCTTTATGCCCAAAAAGTAATGTCCACTCCAGAATATAACATCTCAATAAGCAATATAGCCTCTTCCATACATGAAGAATTTAATTAAGCCCTTCATTAATGGATGCCAACACTCATCCAACCACAAACCTACAATCTTATGACTTGGCCATTGGCCCATAAACTTTATCAACAGTGTTTTTTTCTACAAATATAAGAGCTTTGCGCCTAGGGAACGGGGTGGATATTTTTACCACCGATACCTTCAAGGCTTTCTTCACAAAGCTTGTATCTCCTACTTTCTAAGAATGGACTTTCTATGCAATTGATGTGATGAGGGATTAGAAGTCCCCAGCTTTTATTGCTAGTAATGCTTCTGTGTTTAATTCCAATATTGCCCTACATCTTGGTGCCTCCAACTTCTTCTCCTCAACACTCTATCCAAACCACTCATCAATGGGTTTAATGACATTGCTCCATATCACCAAACTCCAAATCTCCTCTTGTTCGGTATGCACATGACCTAAGCTAATCCTATCCATAAATCTAAGATGCTTCCTCTCCTCTACGTGGAATTAGAGTGATTGGGGTAAACCCTAGTTGCTAGTATAGGCTGGCTCCACTACACCTTGCCTCGCACTCTCCTTGTTCTCAATCTCTAGCACTAGGATGAGTAAAAATACATTAATCAATTAACATTAATGGTTTGTTCATTTTTTTCAATGGTGGAAAAACCTATCATAACTCAGTTGTCAACCGTTAGTGAGGACAACCATCAATGGTTGCTATTTGTCGATGCATGCCAACTCATCACTGTTATTCAAGGGAAACCACGTCACCTTAAATGACCCACTGGTGGTCTATAAGGGGACAGACTTCCACTCTCACCAAATGCCTCTAGATCCTGGGTCATTAACCTATTTCTTTATGTCTAAGAAAGACATCTCTTAGCCAATCAAAAGTAATTTTAGGTCTTACTCTAGCACCAGAAGGTAGTTTCAATCTAGACAGTTTCCACAAGAAAGCCAATTTAGGAACCAGAGAACATTGTTGCAATTACACGTGAAATTTTAAAATAGCGGTCAAATAATTAAATGAAGATAAAAGCCTTGGAAATGGATGTCACAAAGCTTTCAAATAAAGATTTAAGAAAATCATTTGTGAAGGAAAATCCAAAATGGTAATTTACCATCTCAACAAAAAAAATCATTATGCATCATACAAATGTTTGGTTACACTTCTTGGATTATGCAAGCCATCAACAATTTTGAACTATATAAGCTTGAACAAGTAATAAAGTTAGTAAATCAGATAATAAATTAGCTCACAAACATAACAATCTTTAAATTTTGCTTTAAAAAAAAAGAGAAGATTGTAATTTTTTTTTTTTTTTATCCTTTTATATAAAGGAACGATATTTTGGGCATTCAATTCCAAAGCAATGTTCTATGTTTTGAAGTCTTTGATGTTTTGAGGCTAAGGGATTGTCAGATTTCATCTCTTTGAAAATTGAAGGGTGTGAATTATATGCAATTGTATTCTATGTGTGAAATAAGAACGAGTTTTGAGACTTTATGATAGAACTTGTATGGTTGAATTGTTTTGCTTTGTGGTGGGATATGGAGAGGGTTTCCATAGGAGCGATCCAGGGCTTCTATTAACATCAAGATAATTCTTCTTCAAGGTTCTAAGGGGGGGAGGACGTGGCACCGAAGATGGCAATGGAAGAGGAGACCATGGATTACTTGGTTGGAGGGCTAGTCGATATGGTTGAGCCTGCTCCCACACTCATTTGGCCTTGTTGATAATGCATAAAGGAGGTACACAGTGGGGGTGGACCCTTTAGAGGAGAACATGATGAAAATACTTGGTGAGCTAGCTCGAAGGCTATCCAAGCTAGGGGTGAGGGTGCATGAATGTGGAGTTGGTTAACCCAAAGACATTAATGCTATCGTAGTCACACCTCTTGTGACACATGATGGAGAGGATACAACAAATCCAAGCTTTTCATACCACTGGATGGAGCAGACTAGAAAGAGAAAGGAGACCCAAGAAATGAAAATGTATCAAAAATATGGAGGAGCCAATAAGCCTGAACTTAGGGGTCAAAACTACACCCACTGATGTGAGGGAATTGGAGGAATGAGAAGTTGTCGATTGATTTCATGGGGAAAAGATGAATGGGGATAGTCTTAAGGAGTGGACCAAGGTAAACTTTGAACCAATGTTCAGATACCCTCCCTATATTATGATATTGGAAAAATGGTGGCTAGTGTGGGTGTTCAAATCGTTGGTTGAGGTAAACAATATTTTGCACATTAGATGGAAGTGGAATTCTCAAAATTTATTCTTGAAAAAATGGCATGCAGGCTTTGACACCAAAATTGCACGAGTCGATATCCTTTTAGTCTAGGTTTGCATTCTAGGTATTCTTCTAGTTTTATGGTACAAGGATGTTTTCGAAACAATTGGGAATGCTCTTGAATCATATTATGAAATTGACTACTCCTTCCAAGATACATGACTATGGGATGGCAAGAATTATAGTGGGTTTAGAGACAACCAAGGGATTGGTGGAGGAAAAGGTAATTAAGTGTGGAACAGATGAAGGCATTCCCTTTAAGTGTGGAAGATGCCACAACCATGGGAATTTAGTAATGGAATGCTCATACCCTCACTAGAAGAAGGTGTGGATACAAAAAACTCAGCCAAAGGTGTTAGAGGTGGAATTGGTGGAAACCCTAACTTATAGAGAGGACTTGAGGAAGCTAGAAACAAATTAGCCAACAAGAAACCTTCAGTGTTACAACTAGAATAAGAGGAGTCGTCGATGGTCTTAGGTATCAATAAGGAATAGATCTTGGATGTAGTTAGTGACAACAAATTTGATAAGCTATCTTAGGGTAAGTCACCTCATAGAATCTCCCCTTGCAAGATAAAATCCACTAAAAATTTTGTATTTGGATCTTGGGGGATAAAGGTAGAAACCAAAGGACTAGAATCTATCGATGAACTCTTACCAGGTCTATCTAGCATAAAAAACCTTGTTTCCTCAACACTTATTACTTTACCTACAAATGAAACTCCTCTCATAGAAGATAATGTCCAAGTAGGGATATCTACTTCCCCTAGACAAGGAATAAAGGCATGGGTTCCCTCCTAAGACTTTGTACCCCAGGAATCCTCCAAATACAACCTCATACCTAGAGGTAAAGGAACCCTTGAATTCCCTACAAAACTGGCAGGGGGGTCAAGTTACTTTGATGAGAAAGGACAAAATCCTAACCAAAGACAGAGGAAGTCTCATTTGTCCATGGCGTAGAAACAAACATCCTATGAGATTAGATGTGGAAAGCAACTTTCATTGATAGGGGCTCTTAAAAAAATCCCCCTTGCAAGTGTCTCAAATGATATTTATAACACCAAACTATCGAGGGTTGGCCAATCCCTCTAAAAAATTGGCTATCAAGAGGCTAGCAGAGTCCCTATGAGATTAGATGTGGAAAGCAACTTTCATTGATAGGGGCTCTTAAAAAAATCCCCCTTGCAAGTGTCTCAAATGATATTTATAACACCAAACTATCGAGGGTTGGCCAATCCCTCTAAAAAATTGGCTATCAAGAGGCTAGCAGAGTCCTTAAAACCCTTTGTTATCTTGTTTAGGGAAATGATGATAGATAGAGAAAAAAAAATTCAAGAATTTTCCAAATCTTTGAGTGGGTGGGACTTTAGCTATATTGATGTCATTGGGAGATCTAGTGGAAACATAACTAGTTGGAAAAGGTGCTCCTTCACCCTATCTAACTACTAGACTTTTAAGTTAGGCTTAGGGGTTTCCATCTTCTACATGGATCTGGGGAAATACATTTGTGTTCTAAATATTTGCGGGTTGTACTCAGTAGGGTGGAGTACCGTAACAAGTTTTTCAAATTAGAATGCATACAAGCTGGTTTGGTGGTGATAGGGGGAGAAATAAACTTCACTTTAGGAGCATGTAAAATATGGGGCCCTATGGTTCAAATATAATGCATTGTAGGATACTTCTTAAGGAAACTAGAGGAAGGGGGCATGTTAGAAATATAACCAACAAATTTGTCTTCCACCTAGAGAAACAAAAGAACCAGGGATGATAGAATCACAAAGAGGCTAGACCAGTCTTTAGTCTCTAAAGATTTTATGGATGAAGCTACCTAGGTTAAATAGCGGGTCGCTTCAAGAGGAGGATCTAACCATTTTCTAATTGTACTTGAAGTATCTTCGGCACTAGAAAATCTAGCCAATCCTGATCCGAATTATTTTCGGAACGAAATGAAAACAGAGATATTACAATGAAATACACACAACTTGTTTTCTGACTTCATAGAGTAAGTCATAATTGCTTTGACTTGGTCAACCCTTGATTTTGACTAGAAACTCAAACTTGATGTCCTAGCTTGTTGAGATTACTAGGAGATGCACCAGGCTAGGGTGCACTAGGTTATCCAGAAATTAGTTCAATATCTTCACTTAAGGTGACTCAACAAGAGGATTAGGGTTTTGTTGCTGGAGCAAAAATTGGCTGCAACTACAACTGCAACTGAGAAAATCCTCCCAATCTCTCTTACAATGGTTAGACTGTCATAAGATAGTGTGGGCCCATAACCTGTTAGAAAGTAATTGATGTGCTCATTTAACCATAGACAATATAACAATATTGTCACCCAACCATAGGCTGAAGCCACCCCTGAGCACCTTAACCTTGACAAGACAATATAACAATATTGTCACCCAACCATAGGCTGAAGCCACCCCTGAGCACCTTAACCTTGACAGAGAATGATTCTGGAAGAAAACCAATAGCCAATCGAGGCTAATGAAGAAAGCAAAGATAAACAAGACTGGTCATAAAGTCCAACCATAACCAATAGAAATTCCAAGCCTAAACCAGGAAAACAAATTGCAGCAGTTGTCGGCTACAAATGCTCCCCATACTTGCGCACTTGCCCAGTTTATGTAGTGCGCACTTCTTCCTAGCTGAAATTCTAAGCTGTGTGTACAAAATGATGTCTGGCTACTTGTATTTATACTATTTTCTTGAGTTGTCTGAGCCAACTTCTCATTCTGGAGGCTAAATACTTAATATTGATTATTTCCTTGCTGGGCCAACTTCTCATTTTGGAGGCTAAATACTTAATATTAATTATTTCACTGAACCGACTTGTCTTCTAGGGTTAATTTTAATGCTTTAGGGTTTCTTCTTTCTTCCTAGAATATTCTATTCTCATCAGGGTTACATGTGGAGGTAAATAGCTCTCGCAACTAGCATAATATCAACAATGGGATGCGATAACATGTGGTTGTTTCCACATGCCCACTTTGAGTTGTACACAAATGGAGCCTTAAAAGAGTCTTTAATAAGCCCTAAAACCAAGTGAATAATCCCCTAAATTCAAGTGAATAAGCCTATATATGTCCAAGATAAATATTGCAAGATGGAGATTATTGAAAGTATTATTTGTGGTCAATTTGGATACCCTATTTTTGAAGGATTTTTTACCATACATAAATAACTCAAATGGGATCACAAGTTACATGGTTGAAAATATTATTTTGATACCTTTCTAACAGTATATGGAAGTCCCTCTAACTCCCTAGGAATGAGGAGATATGAGTTTTTTCGCCCAATAACCTAGGCATAAAATTGAGGTCGGTTCAGCTAATTTTTGGGGACAAAATTACTATAAATATAGTATAGAATTTCACATTTTTAGTGCAACCAATGAAGAGATCAAGTTTGAGGCATGCTCAAGGTGTGGGGTGTATTTCTAGTGTGCAAGAGAAGCTAAGGGATTCTCTTAAGGTCTTTCTTATTCTTAAGGTATGCTATGAAGTTGTGATGTTTTCGTGATGTTGTTATGAAGTAGTGACATTTTTTTATGCTCTGATATGAAGTTGCAATGTTGTTGTGATGTTAATTTGAGGTTTTGATGTTTTCGTATGCTCTGTTATGGATTTGTGACGTTGTCTTGATGTTGTCGTGATGTTGTGATTTTACCATATGCAATGCTATGAAGTTTTGATGTTGTCGTAATGTTGTCCTAAGTGGATGTTGTCATTAATGGACGTTATCGTGAATGGAGGTTGTCATCAATGGATGTTGTCGTCGGTGATTACATTATGGGAATGATGCTATGAGGCTTGCTATTGTTTGAAGAATTGTCCATGAAATGGAGCATGTAGGTGAAGTAAGAAGTACTTTGTGTTTGCAGATCTTGGATTGGTGATATCCTATTGAGTTGGTGCTTAGTTTAGGAGATTGGTGTCTCCAATAGGTTGGTGCCTACATCTTATTGAGTTGGTGCCTAGTTGAGGAGATTGGTGTCTCCAGTAGGTTGGTGCCTACATCTTGTCGAGTTGGTGCTTAGCTAAAGAGATTTTTGTCTCCAGTAGGTTTGTGCCTATAATATTTGTAACAATAGGTTGGTTCCTACAAACATTTATAAAGATAAGTTTTTTGTGGTTTTCTCCTGGTTGGGTTTCCATGTAAAAATCATTATGGTCTTTGTATGGTTTTATGTGATGATGAATGGAATTGTTAATCGTTAATGTTTACATGATGTGCTTAAGGTTAAAATGGTAAAAAGTGCTTAATATTGATTCACCCCCCCCTCTCAATATTGGTGAATATTCCAACAAGCACAGATGCTCACCTTTCTTCCCAAGACACCCTATTTCTGGTGCTTTACACTGACTAGGATAGCTCCATTGGTGGATTCCACACATTTCCAAATTTTGGAAATTACCATGATGTTTCATTTCCTCTCAACGATGCAACCATGTCTCTTCAAGATAGAAGAGACCAAGTAAATTATTTATTACCTTCCTATTTGCATTTTCATCCAATCAAAATTAGAATTTAGCTTGAAATTTGGCATATTTTTCAATTTCGCGTAGTGCACTTGAACGCTTCAAATCGCGCCGACATGATGCATATTGTGTAAAATTCGCATTGAGCATCATTGTTGGTGTCATATATATGTACACACCAGTGTCGTTCAAGCAAGAGCATCGCAATAAATTAATAAAAAACAAAGTGGTGTGTCCTTCGAAACGCCTCGAAACCGGTGCACAATGGGCTTCTACCTGCACTGTACATTTCACTTCATTAACCGCACCGCTAGTTCAACGATATATAAAATTTATCGTAGCGGTGCACCCAGTTTAACCAACCACACCAGGGCGTACAGGAAACATAAAGCACCAGTGCATCAATATTCAAACGCACTGCCATACTTTATAATAAAAATACGGGCACTGAATAAATTGCACCGATGTTGTTGAACATTACACACTGGTGCACCTAATTGTTGTCAAAAACACCACGGTAGGGTAAATAGAAAAAAAATTACCAAAAATATTTCCATTGTTACAGTGCATCACATGCTTCCAAACTCTCAAGCAAGCATAGATGCTCACTTTTATTCTTAAGACACCCTATTTTCGGTGCTCTACACTGACTTGGATATCTCCATTGGTGGATTCCACATAATTCCAAATTTTAGAAATTACCATGAATTTTGATTTCCTCTCAACGGTGCAACCATGCCTCCTTGGGATATAAGAGACCGAGTAAATTATCTATTACCTTCCTATTTTTATTTTCATGCAATCAAAATTCGATGATCCAGATTACCTTCGGAACGAAATGAAAGCAGAGATATTACAATGAAATACACATAAAAATTTCCAGAAACAGAGAAATACAGCAATACATTATTTCTATTAATGAAAGAATGTACAGAAACTGTAAAAATACAGAGTGCAAGACTCGCTAAAATGGTGGCATCTTTATCTATGAGAAGAGATGTGACGGCTATGCTCATTCACAAGAAGATGATTACAATAAGGCTCTGAAGGCCTTTTTATGATAAACATGAATGCCAAAACCCTAGACATCCAAAAACCTAACCCTGGGAGATAAAATGCCAAAAGTCATGTGGGCCCAGTTGGGGTAAGTTAGTACATCAATTTATTGGGGTCGTAACTTTTGCATATGATCTTCGTTCTAGGCACATGATAGCCCATTGGAAAGTTGTTCTCGAGGACTATGCATTATGTCGTTAAACTATGACTCCATCTATAGTTTGACTGTGGCAACCCAAGAAAACATTGTTTAGAGCCCCAAAATGGCCCTAGAAGTACATAAAGATGTACTGACATGAAAATTTCTAAAATAAGCTAGTTGGAATAGGTGGGAAACCACAAATATCCACCTGGGTACTGTGTAGGGCTTCAGGACACCCCCGTAAGTGCAAAACCCATAATTACACATAAATGTCCCCATTACAAAGAAACATGTTGAACTGAAAATTGTCAAGATGAGCCAATTGGAATTTGGAACATGTAGGTGGCCACCAATATCCACTTGGATCGATCCTCCCCCCTTAGGAAGCAATGGTCTCCATTGCGTTGAGTGCCTGAGGAAGAGGGGAAAGCATTTTTTGAACCTGAATCTTGTTTAGTTGCGTGCCTTGTTGGAGAAGTTGCACTGCTTCATCTATGGAAGGTTGTCACGAACCCGTTGTTAGTGGGGTTGAATCTATTCCACCAATCTGTTGTCTCTGGGCTTGATGGGGCATTGTGTAGGCACCATTGTAGGTGAAGAAACAATATATGCTTTCTATGTTGCCATATTCTTCTGTTGGACAAAAGGTGTTGAGGATGCAGTGGTTGTAGTGCCCTTCTGTGCATCCTTTGAACAAATTGCGAAAATGATGAATTTTGTAGTATGAGAGATTACATCGCGACATCGTTTTGGTGGAACAATGGTCGAAACTACCTCTGGTATCTTGTAGAATTGACCCCCTAGAGTAATAATGACACTACAGGGCCGAGACTCATAAACAACATGACGTTTCCACATATATGGTTGGCCCAAAACAACATCACACACTACCTCATCCTTGAAGGATTGGATGTCATAGGACAGGCGGCACTGCTGGTTGACACAAAGATCTCGTCCCTGGTGAAGCCACCCGATATTGTATGGCTGCGGTTATGGTGTTGTTGACAACCCCAATTGTTTGACGACCTCAGCTGAGATGAGGTTCTTCTAGCTACCACTGTCAACAATGAAATGCAACGGGGTCCCCTTCACCCACATATGTGAATGGAAGAGGCGTTCCCCCTCTTTAGGATCTACTAGTTCTTC
>CBVK0102745388.1:0-14840 GCA_900067695.1 Picea abies
CGCTCTTCCGATCTCACCACACATATAATAGAAACTTACTAAATCGGACAATGACGTATTAAAGGTCATTCAAAGAAAGTTTAACTTTAAGCCTTGTTTAGAAGGATAATTAATTAGCGTTGATCTTTAATTAAATTTGGAAACTTAAATTACTTAATTCAGAATTAAAAGGTTTAAAGGTTAAGTTAATCACATCGCAATATCGGGATTCGCGGTTTTATAAAATCAAATAATCTTGTCATCGTGTTTCCCGATTTCCCGATACATTTAATCCTTAAGTAAAGTTTGGAATTAATCTAATCACCGCTAAGAATGATTAAGAGTTAAATAATTACATCGCAATATCAGAATTCGTGGTTTTATGAGAAGCATGTTTCATGTCATCAGATTTCCCGAAATCCCGATTTTCCGATGCACCTTTTTGCCTTAACCCTTCGTGGTTAAGCTCAAGTCCATGTGACCTCTACCCGATGACCGTACTCAAAGCTCTCGTCGGGGTTTCAGGGTTCGTGATGTCGCAATTCTCACGTACTCGGGACTCCCGATCCTCCGACTTTCGACGCGTTCCTTTATGCGTTAGCCCCTACCATGGGCTCTACACCACGTGACCGCTGACTCATGACCCCGGCCTTTTCCCTTATTGGGGTTCAGGGTTTCGCAAATCAACTTGTGCCAAAACTCTTGACCATGGAATCCTCGATTTCCTGATGAGCTTTAACCTTAACCCCTCGGCTATGGCCCACACTCCTTTGACAATCAGGAAATCGCGTTTCGTGATATCGAAACCTCACTGCACTTGTTCCCGAAACTTACGAAGTTTCGAACCATGACGTGGGGTGACATCTGTCCTCCACTCTAACCCTGGTGGTCCCCACTCTTTCCTTGCACCCGTCGAGAAATCGCGTATCAGAATATCACGATTCCCGTTGTCATGTGCACGAGACTTCCAATTCCCGATCTCTGACTCTGCAGAATCTCCTGACACGAGTCCCCCTTGGGATCCTACGACTATGATCCCTCCGCCATTCTGGGGCTTCTCCTCTACCCATGAGGGCTTAAACCCTATACAACTTCTGTCAACTTGGACGGTTGACAGTTAATCCCACAGTGATCTTACGACTCACGATCCTCCTGAGTTTAAACTCCTATACACTCCGGGCCATACCAGGGTCTGAAATTGGTCCTCTAAACACAATTTCTCCTCTCACCCTCGGTCCAAAGACCACTCAACTGGCACATCTAGGCTCAGTGTCGAAACCTTGGCTCTGATACCAATTTGTAGTGTACCTTTTCATTACCGAGGTTTTCAACCTCTCAGTTACCATTCTATACATGAATGTTTACATAATTCGTACAGGAATTATAACCACATGCATTTAACACAATTAAACACACTTAATTCTCAGAGTAAAATATATAAGTTACTGCTACAATTAAACAAGCCATAGCATTCAACAGTAACTCATTTACACAGCGGAAAACATGATACATAAACAACACAGTCATGCTAAATGTGATAAAAACATAATTCCGATACTTATCTTTGAACAGCTGTAGAATTCACCAACCAAGTGCAGGCCTTCCACGAACCTCTCAGCCTTAGATCACACTATTCATCAGCTCAACAGTGGGTCACCGCCGATATGGGACCGAGCTCCACCCCAAGGCAAGGAATCCTAGGCTAGGCTGAGGTTACAGGGAAGATAGCACATACACATCCACCAAGAAGAAAGCTCTCCCAGGAATCTCCCATGCTCGCTTCCCATAGACCCTCATTGCCTAGATGCCTGTTCCACCCCAAGAGAGTGCACCTTCTCTGTCACCTAGACAGTCCTTCAGCTGCCAGTCTCCCTTACCTTGGGTTACAGGAACAGACTGGAATGGAAGTCTCCGGGCTCTATGACAGCTACAGGGTTCCTTACAGGAGTTCTCTTCTCCCTCTGCACACTCTCTCACCTGGAGGATTCACTCACAGGCCAACAAGCCTCATGCATTCCAGTACTACATGGTCACAACAACCCAGGGGGAACACAGACAAAGGCTTCCAAAAATGGTTCAGCAGTCACAGGATGATCTCACGACATGATTTCGGAACAGGCTCCACGCACAAGCTAGCTCAGCTTTTCCCCAACAACCAAGGATTCTTCCACTCGAGTTCAACACAGGGTTCCAGTTCAGGAAATGCACTGTCGGGTTTGCCTAGAATAGACACAGACTCACAGATCTGGACATGGGTGTACACGGTTTCTTCAAGAGAACACATGCTTTACGGATTTCAGAGATGAACCAGGGTAATCTGGCAGATGGCATACCGCTTCCACGCTCAGCGGTTCAGGTCAGAATGGAGGAAGATCCCCCCCACGGTTCAGCTCGGTGCTTATATTTGCATGCACCAGGGTTGACACTTGTCACCCTGGGAACTGCATGCTACCACAGCGTGCATCCCCTTGCACGTTCCCTCCCTTACCAGGAACTTAGGATAAACAGAAATGCACATGTCTCTTTTTAATATAATATTAAAATATTATTCCCCAGGATTAAGCCCCCTAGGCTTAGCCCCTAGGCTCATCACTCAGCCCCTTTTCCCACCTTTTATCCCCTAATCCCTTGCCCACTCTGTGGACGCTCAGTGCCCCATCACTCATTCATCGTGGTCAGTCTGCACTGGCGGTGTTTATATTTTATTAATTGATTTGCATACATATAAGTACATCAGCAGGCTCCTGGCCTTCAACACTTAGGCTCCCTGGCCTAACAAACACATAAGCCTACTGGCTTGTACAAAACTTGGCTCACCAGCCTAAACAAACACATAAGCCTACTGGCTTGTACAAAACTTGGCTCACCAGCCTATAACACATATTTACAATCTCTTTCAGATCATAGTTTGCATCGGGGCTCGGCCTTGGGGACACTACATGTCTGGTGCGAAGCTAAGCTTCGTGGCTCAATGCACAAGAGAAGATGAATGTAAGAGATTGAAACCTAATAAAGAAGAAGAAGCAGTAGGGGGATGTAGACCCACACTAGGGTGAACCATGTATATTGTGTGTTGATGGTTTGCTTTGTGATATGATGTTATGTTGTGGATCTACTTAGTGCACTGATTGTCATGTATGATATACAGATCTATGAATGCTTAATTCTCTATTTATGTTGAACGTGCTAGATCTAACTTATGATGCTAAGTGCGATGTGTATTTGGTCATTGTTACTGCGTCGATCTATTCTTAGGGTTTGTTATGCGATGTGAATGAAGTTGATAAGGTAATGCATGTTATATTCTGAGTACTTCGCAAAGTGTTATAATCACATATCTGTGTCCTGACTTGGTTACAGACACCTGAATCTTGTAACCCCCCATGCCTATACCTCGAGTGAGAATTTGCATGCTTCGCAGGTGTTGCTGAAAGGGCCAATAGTTAGAGTTTTGTTGGTGCCTTGTTGAAGTGTTGAACCCTAGGTCTTCCCCTATGCCAAAATGTTGGGACCTGAAATTGTGATTGTTTGGAACTGAAGTAAAGAAAAGAGAAGCTTTGTACGTAGATCTGTTGTTGTAATGTGCAGTACTCTACTTGACTTACGAAGCTCCATGCTAAGAAATAAACCCAATATGAAGAAAAGAGGTAAGATCTTGAAAGAGGTAAAGCTTTGTGATTTGATAGAGTAAGATAAGTAGAAATTTTTGTTTCGAAAGCATGAATCTAGGTATGTTGGATAGATTTTGTCCTAGTCTGAAAGCTAGGGTATAGTTAGAAGAAAGAGTTGATCTTGATAAATTTGATAGAAATAGAGAAAGATATGTTATTCCTATGCATAGAAATAATTTTTGGACTAATTATTGGATGCAGAAACCTAGAAAGAATTTCTGCAGATTGCAGGTCCAGCACAGTGATCCTAGTGTGCATTACAAGAGAAGTTGGGGAACTTACATGAGAAAGAGAGGATTGAAACTATATTCTAACTGCAAAAGACCAGGACATGTTGCTAAGGAATGCCCCGGTACAGGTCTCATTTGTCTTTTTTGTAAATTTGTTGGTCATGAAGTTGAGGATTGTCCAAGAATGATTGCTAAAGTAGAACAAATGAGCATGAGACAAGAGAACTATGAAGGAAATCAAGAAAATAAGAGCATGTTAAAGAATCATCAAGGGAAAGAATCAAATAAAGTTTAGACTACATTAGAAAAATTGAAAGAAACAATGAATGATTACAAGGATGTCAGTTTACCAGAGATCATGAAAGAAAAACAACACATAGATACTAGAATAGGAGACTTCGACATAGACTGTGTCTTGGATGAGAAAACACAAGTGAATATTATGACAAAAAGCACTTGGGAAATTTTGGGAAAGCATACTATAGTACCTTCATTGGGAAGAATAAGTTTATTCAAAGGAAATACGATAACCTTATGTGGAAGAATTACTAATGTACTTGTTATCATCCATGGAACATCGATTGAAGAGGAATTTGAAGTCATTAAGTTTGTTGAGAACAACTCCCCTTTCCCCCTTTTGTTAGGTAAGAATTGGATTGAGAAATATCATATCATAAGGAAAGTGAAGGAAGAAGCTAAAGAAAAGAAAAAGCAAGAACTAAGGGATTTCATAGCTAGAAAAATAGATCGACTGATAGAAGAACGAGAAGTTGAGTCAAAGTAGAAGAAGGCAAGAGAATTAGTTGTCGAAGTTAAAAGAGAGCAAGAAGGTTTGAAGGACCTATCCATGTAAGAGGAAAGTATATCCATCCAGGAAGTGTTAAGGGAAGGAATGTTAAATTCGAACCCTCTGAGAGCACATCAGCAGTGCGAAGTTACTATGCTAGGAGAAGCTAGGAATAAGAATGGAAAGAGGAATCTAGAAACAATTAGAGAGAACCAGATCACGGGAAAGAAGGCAAGGAAGCTCAATAAGAAGAAATCCAATTTGGAAAGATACAAGAAGTTACAAAGAACAAATGAAGACTTCACAAGAGGTAGGTTTGCAGGATCTGAATCTCATTGGAACAACAGAACTGCACAGAATGGGACTTCACGTTGGCGAAGCTATATGACCGTTGAAGGCACCCCAACCATTAGAACGACGCTCCATAATGGTTAGGGAAAAAATTTATGGGAGAATAGACCATGTTTTGGACATTGATACCATGCCATAATGGACATATTCACATTGATGGAAGCATTCCTTCCTGTTGGAAGAATTTGTTAAAACACTTTCTCATTTAACCCACCCGACGCTGCATCGGGACCACTTTTTGCTACCCGTGATTATTCAAGGAAAGAAGATAAGTGATTGTGAGTCGAGACGTGCAATTAGATATCATTGTCTGTTTTCATACCTCTCTATCTATTCACCTACCTCGACCTATTTGTTAACAGTGAGAATGTCGGTCGAGTGCACTGAACTAGAGAAGTTTGTCGAAGAGGTTCTAAAGAAATTTGTAGCTGATAAAGCTATGTCTAAAGGAATACATGCGTCGTCAACTAGGAGACTGAAGGCTTCCCCTTCGAATGGACAACGTTTGGGCCATACTAGCCCTACGACTAAGAAGCGAAGTAAGCATCATGACGATCTGGCTAATGCGAAGCAGATCCCATCGATCTTACCAGATTATATCCCACCTTTGGCTGGAGCAGTTAACCGCGACATCCTCCCATGAGACTTCGAGTACACATTGATTACCGCCTAGATTCTGAAGGGAATACATGTAGTGGGAAGTCAGTTGGGACAAATCCCACTATCGAAGAACAATGATTTCAACCTTGGAGACAGAAATAACTACGCCATGCTCGTGCCTCATAGATATTTGATGAAGACCATTGGGAAGAAGCCTTGCATCATCACCCAGGCATGGATAAAGGAGCTAGCGCAGTCAATGATACTTAACGTAATGAAGATTCCTCATTTTGGCCGACATCAAGAGGTTAACGCTTGCATTAAACTCCTCTTGTCGTGCTATCATGGTGGATACCCATGGCTCAATAGGTAGATTACTGTGGATCCAACGCTGATCCACTTGATCACATGATTGAGCATGTAGGGACCCAACCCTCAGCAGTTCTACCCGGGGAAGACCTCAGATCGCTCCTTGGAACAACGCATAAAGGAGGCATATGATGAATTTGAGAAATGAAAGAGAAGCTAAAAGGTCTCCTCTATCCAGGATGGCGTAGTTTGCCTCTCTTTCCAACTCATAGTTGGCAAGCTTGTAAGAAAGAATCGCCCCACGCAGGTCACCGGGTTTGTGGTGGACCTCGCAGGAAAATGTGTGGAGGGGATGCAGATGAATTGGGCGAGTTACCTCATCAACGAGCTTGAAAAATGCTATCATGAAGCACATGATCAAGGATATGAGTTCCACTTCAGCTGGCTACTTGTGTTGATTGCAATTCTCTCTTGGAAAATGCTGGAAGGAGCCACCTTCCCAGAGATTGAACCTTTAGAGCCATTGGCCACGAGGTTCTCAACCTTATGGTATACGAATGACATGTCGATGCAATGGCAGTCGAACGTAGTGTTCCATGCCTACTATAAACAACTGAAGGTTTCCATAGAGTCATTTTCCCGCATGACACCGTGCACCTTGCACCAGTACAGACCACTAGCTAAGTTCTACACAAATCTGCATTTTATTTATATCACTGCGTGTAGGAGTGAGAGAAAGGAATAATTACCATCTTACTATAAGCTGACCAACAAAGATATGGAGTAGATCATGAAGGAGTGGCCGGAGGAGTTCCTTGCACTGGTTGATGCTCCAGAACTCTCAGACCCTGACATCATAGGAAGCCACTTGGTCACCCAATTCAAGCAAGTAGGACAGTCAAGTGCGAAGAAGAAAAAGAAAAAGGAGGAAGTTCAGAACATAGATACTGATGAGGAGGATAGTGCCTCGGAATAAAGTGGACCTGGATCGCCCACAGGAGGAGGAGGAGATGAAGCAAATCAAGAAGTGGGAGGGGAAGAAGGAGAAAATAAAGGAGAAGGCAAAACTACACCGCCAAAGGATCCCCCTACCGAGACAACAACACCAAAGAAGAGGAAGGTTTATCCGCAGAAACCCTCAGTAAGAAAGAAGACCCGTGCTAGTAAGCCCCAGCTAGAGGCTACACTTATAGAGGATGATATCGGTCTAGTCCGCGGAGTGATGGAGGATGTGTCCTAAGATCTCTTGCAGAGATATGGAGAAAAGTAGGAAGAGTTGTATGCAAGGGTCAAGAAGGAGCTAAAGGAGATACAACGAGCTATTCAGGTTACCCACGCAGTACCTACTATGCCTTCCTTGTCGAAGATTGAAAAATTGGGGGATGAGCCTGCTCAATTGATAAGATTAGCAGATGCAACAGAGGCTTGGCTTCAGAAAGTTCAAGAAGAGAAGGAGAAGGATAGAAAATCCTTGAAGAAGGAGAATGAGGAAGTCTTAGAGAAACTACAAGTTGCTCGGTACTGTGTAACTACTTATGAAAATGAGAAAGATGAGTTATGGGCGATGCTTAAGGAGGAAAAAGCAAAGATACAGAGGGAAAAGGACTAGTTACTCACAGAGAAGATTGCGGTCAAAGAAGTGGTGAGCAAAGAACTTCACTCTGTGCCAGGTTTGGCACATGAGGAACATGAGGCAGTCGAGGTTCAAGTGATGAAGCTCTCTAAGGCCATCCAACAACTTCAAGCAAGGGTGACGAAGTTGGATATCCAAGGAGTACCAAGCACTCCACAGGAAGTGCATGACCAGAGGGAGGAAGCCGCTAAGAGCGCATTCGAAAGGATCATAGCCCTTGCCTCATAATGCAAATAGTTGAGCAGTAGAAGAACGTAGACCTATGAAAGCCTCGTAGAAGGTCCATAGCTGAGGAAACTAGAAGCACAACTACAGGAGGCGCAACAATAGGCACTATCAGTACAAGCACAGATGAAGTTACTCACTGCAATCGAGAGAATGAAGAGATCACAAGAACATCGCGTAGTCCAACAACAGATTACTGCCATCGAGGGAAGAGTAATGGAAGTTACGTAGAGGCTACAACTGGTGCATGATGAATCCTATGTGGTGTTTTAAGAGATCGAAGGAAAAGGTTTGCAATTCGACCAAGTGGTTGCGATAGTGGAACAACGCATGGAAGGGCCTGTTATAGAGAAAATGATCTAGGAGTTCGTTGAGAAGGAAGCTTAGGTGAACTAGCAAGTCGAGGAAACTCTATCTAAGATCAAGGCTTTCGAAGCAGCATTGCCCAAATTTGAGTGACTCGGGATGAGTCATGGGTGAGTGTTGGGGGCCTGTTGGCCCTTGAAAAAGTTTTGAGGAAACATTGGTCAGGTTTGACCACGTTTTTGGACTTCGACAGGCTCGTCGAAGATGGAGTGCCTAGGCGGAGCTGAGACCATGAAAACTCACCTTATTTGTGGACTGAGCAAGGGGTTCATTAGGGTTTTGTATTAGGGTTATGGGATGTTGGCCCATGGGCTTACCCATGATTAGGCCTTTTTGTAAATGTAAAAGTATAAATAAGTAAGAATGTAATGTAGAAAGGAGTTGATAGCTTTCAAGGCTAAGGGAAAGTAGTTTTGGGTTGCTTAGTGCAAAAGACTTTGTATGTAAGACAATATGCTTAGTAGAGGAGTTGGTTTTGTGCCTTGACCTGATTTTGGGAAGGTGGATCTAAAACTCCGTGCATAGATCACTTGTCTAGTGAGAAGCTAGGCTCTTTGGCTCAGTGCATAGGAGAAGATGAATGTAAGAAATTGAAGCCTAATAAAGAAGAATAAGTAGTTGGTGGACGTAGCCCCACATTGGGGTGAACCACATATATCGTGTGTTGATGGTTTGCTTTGTGTTATGATGTTATGATGTGGATCTACTTAGTGAATTGATTGTCATGTATGATAGATAGATCTATGAATGATTAGTGGTCTATTTATGTTGAATGTGCTAGATCTAACTTATGATGCCAAGTGCGATGTGTATTTGGTCATTGTTACTGCACCAATCTATCCTTAGTGTTTGTTCTGCGATGTGAATGAAGTTGATAAGCTAATGCATGTTATCTTCTAAGTACTTTGCGAAGTGTTATAATTATATATCTGTGTCCCAGCTTCGTTATAGACACCTGAGTCCTATAACCCCCCTACCTCTATCGCGGGTGAGACTTTGCTTGCTTCGCAGGTTTTTCCAAAAGGGTTGGTAGTTAGGGTTTTGTTGGTACGTTGTTGAAGCGTTGAACCCTGGGTCTATCCCTGTTCCAACGCCACCTCACCCATGTGCACTACTGTCCTCTCACACAGTTCCTCAAATACCCCTCCACCCATTTGTTGACAATCTTTGTATGTCCATATCTCTGTGGGTGGTAGTTGGTACTCATGGCTAGGTCTATGCCTGTCAACCGAAAAATCTCCTGTCGAAATGCATTGATGAAGCGCCCATCCCTATCACTGACAATCTGCCTCGGTAATCCATGCAATCTAAATACCTCTCTGAAAAACAACACTGCTACTTGTATGGCCTTGTAGTCGGTGGGTATGGAAAAAGAATGTACAAACTTGATCAGCCTGTCAACCACCGCGAATATACAGTCCATGCCCTGCACTCGAGGAAGCACTGTAATGAAATCCATAGAAATGCTCTCCCATTTATGCTCTCGAATGGGTAGAGGTTGAAGTAATCCTGCTGGGTGTGTCTGCTCAGGCTTCTTCTGTTGACAATTCGTGCACTCTTGGCTGTGCTTTAGTACATCATCCTTGAGACCCTTCCATGAGAATCTCTCCCTGATCTGCATGTAAGTTTTGAAGTACCTTGGGTGCCCTGTTGCAGGAGAATCATTAAAAACCTTCAGAATCTTCCCCTTTAAGGTAGATTCAGGAACCAAGTAGATCTAGTCCTTGTAGAAAATGGCATCATCTAGTACCCAATATCTATCATCAACCACCTGTATGTCCATCACCTCACAAGAAAATTTGTTTTTGGATTATTCCACCAACAAATGTGCTTTCCAATCTGTGCAAGTGTCCATCATTGAACACCCTGGTGGCCTCCTGGACAAGGCATCTGCTATGACATTCCTTTTTCCCTTGACATACTCAATGTCAAAGTCAAAGGCTTGGATCTTCGAGATCCACTTCTGTTGTCTCTCACTAAGTTCTTTCTTATCCAGGAAATACTTGAGACTGTTGTGATCAGTCTTCACTACAAATCTACTATCTACCAGATATTGCCTGAACTTGGTTAAGGCATGCATGATTGCTAGCACTTACTTGTCATAAATAGGATAGAGTCTCTCTGACTCACTGAGCTTCCTGCTCTAAAATACAATGGGGTGGTCTTCCTGCATCAACACTTCTCCAATACCCACCCCTAATGCGTGACACTCCAAGGTGAATGGCTGCAAGAAGTCTGAAAGGGCTAGAACAGGGCATGTGCTCATAACCTCATTCATCTTCTCAAATGTCCATTGTGACTCCTTTGTCCACTGAAAGGAACCCTTCTTGTGCAAATCTGTGAGTGGTGCTCCTAACTGCAAAAAACCCCTGACAAACCTTCTGTAATCGTTGCACAACCCAAAGAAGCTCTTCAACTCTGTCAAACTCCTGGGTGTTGGCCAATCCAAAATGGTCATGATCTTCTTGTGATGTACCTGAACCTCCTATCCACTGATGATGTTGCCCAAGTAAAGCAACTCTGTCATCCCGAACTCACACTTGGACTCATTGGCATAGAGTGATTGTGCCTCCATGATGCTCAACACCTCCTCCAAGTGCCCCATATTCTCTTGCCATTTCTTGTTGTAGACCAAAATGTCATCAAAGAAAACCAAAATTGATTTCCTCAATTTCCCCTTGAATATGTGGTTCATGCAAAATTGGAATGTCATTGGTGCATTGGTTATCTCGAATGGCATAACCCCGAATGGCATAACCAGAAACTCAGGCCATGTGGACTGCTTCGGGAGTCCTTGGCCCTTGCTAAGTCACAAGTTTTTGGTATATCTTCCATAGTGGTGGAGATTAAAACATGGTAGTCCACCTTGGTGAGCTTCTGGAATTAAAATATATCTTTGGACAAAATATTGATTTTCTGTTGTTTAAATTGTATTTCTGAATGCATAAAATGGATTCAGGGCACTGAAAAACCCCTAGGGTATTGGGATTATACAAACTTAGCCACTCAAATCTGCAGATCCAATCATTCATCACCAGATTTCAGGCAAAATCAAACCGAAAAAGTTGTTGCAAAACAGCCAAAAGGTAGAACGTTTACACTACTGCCAATAAATTACAATAAAAATGCCGGATTTTTCAGGACCAGTCCGGGAATAAGAGAGACGGGTAAGGGGCCGTATGAGTGACAGTGATCCCACGCCATATTCCACTTTCATCCTACAGTCATTGCATCCGTCATCCTGCGTACGTCTTCTTGCATTTTAATACGAGATTATGACGTGGTAAAACAAAAGATATCTGCTGGGCAATTTAATCTTACAAAGGCGCGCACACAGATTTACGTGACACTGTGTTTTGTCTGTAAACAAAGCTACGACTTCACTTTCGTTCAATTCAAAAGACACCTTGCCGACGTGAGTCGGGACAGAGGCCCTATGACAGACCCTTATCCCACTGCTGCAATCGTCATCCTGCGTACTTCTTCTTGCAATCTAAGACAGGAGATTAGGGTTCTATTTCATTTTGAAGGGCTATGATTGGTTTAACCAGAGGCGAAAATAAATCACTATTTTCATTTGAAAATGAAGAAATATATTAAAATTTCATTGTGTATTAAAGGCAGTGTAACGAAAATTTATATTCAGTGGTACAATTCGCGTTTTCTTCGGCAGTATAGTCTTCAGTAACCAAGTATCATCTTAATCTCGGTTTGGGTTTCTTTTAATCAACTCCTATTATGTTATATTAAGAAATGAATCTTAAAAGTTAAGATATTATATTAAGATAGGAATGTTAAAAGTTAATTAGAAATATAGAATAACTCATAACTTTGTTTTAATCAATTTTTATTATATTAAGATATAATGATAAAAGCTAACTAGAAATATAGGTTGAATAATTCTAACAATTAATTAAGAAATGAGTTAATAATATGCTTTTATAATTTTCAAAAGTTGATGCAATTTAAGGCATTTTTCATATATAAAGGAATTTTGAAAAATAAAAAAATAATTAACAATATGAACAAATCAATTTTTACTAAATAAACAACTCAATTATCAATTTCTACCACATTCAATTTAATTATAAAATTTTCCTAAATTTTATGAGATATCACTTTCAACAAATTCATAAATAAAATAAAAAAACATCATAAATTATTTTTTTATAAATTTTAATAATACTCTAAATAGAGTGAAATATCATTCTTGCATTAAAGTGTCTAATGTGAAATATAAAATAACACAAGTTTGAAAAAATTGTGATACATGAAAAATGATATAGTTGTTGAATATTTTTACTAAATTATAATTTTTTATTATTAGGCATATTACTTTCAACAAAATTATCCTTGTTTGTGGGACAAGGGACTTCCCTCCACCCAACTCCCCTTTGGATTTGACCCCGTGACCTCTTAAGAGGAAACACGTGTTCTTAACCATTAGGCCCACTCAGGCTGTATAATAAGAAAAAACATAACTTTGAAAAACTTAAAAAATTATTGTGATAGTGCAAATACTTGAAAATTGAAACAGTTGTTTCAAGTGGTGGGTGAGAGATTGAGAATTAACAATAATGTGTTGCACTATTGAAGGACATCATTTGACCTAATGGTTTCAAGAGTGTTGAAGGAGATTGTCAGAATTGTTTCAAAACAAGTGACTATAGATTGAATAAATATTTTTGAAATTAATCTTTAATATTTTATGCATTTATATTCATCAATAAAATTAAAGTGGGCTTCTCTTTCAATTTCAAATGTTTAATGATGCCATGGCCATTCACTCTTCATCCATCAACCACATTTAATTAAAACAAAAAATTTAAGTTAAACTCAAGTAAATTGGTACTTATTTATTACTACACATTAAATAAATTTGTTGTCCTAAAAATTTATGCATGAATAAAGGTAAATAAACTTTTCATCAACCCTAACTATTCCCCACCTCCTCTCATTGATGACTATTGATTTTTAATCAACAGCCAAGATTCATTGCTTCCATAATGGATGAGGGTGTTCAATTAAATTGATGACCCTCATCCATTACGGGTCAAATAAAAATTTTGGCTCCCAAATTTTTCATCGTATTGGATGAGGGATGTACCTTATCCATTAAGTGTCAAAATGAAGAGTTTGCTCCCAAATTTGTCATTTATCGTAATGGATGAAGGCCAGCGATTGGGTTGTTGATTAAAATCAATGGTACTTATCCATTACGCATCAAAACGAGAAGTTTGGAAATGAATGTTTCACATCAAGAAAAATCCTTGTGAGATGGAGTAGTCAAGACCTTCAATAGGATTCAAATAAAAGTTTGTATTTAACCTATAATCGATGAGGGCCATCATCCATTATGAATCAAATGAAAAGTTTGCAATGAATCCTAGTGAAGGCCATTGCTACACGATTTCAAAAGGCTCTTTCTTGATGTGAAAAGTTTTCTCCCAAAATTTTCACTTTGACCTGTCATGGCCATTTAATTGACGACCCTCATCTAAATTAAATCAATGACCCTCGTCCACTGAGGGTCAAATGAAAAGTTTGCAATGAATCATGGAGAAATCCTTGGTTATTCCATCTCACAAGGCTCTTTCCTTCTCTAGGATTGTTTCCTTTGCTTTCCTACTCCATTTCACACAACTCTTTCCTTCTATAAGCTGGTTTCCCTTGCCACTTGAGAATATTTTAAAAATTTTGAAACTAAATGTTAATGAGTTAAAATTGGAAAATTATGAAGTTAAATGTTGATGAATTAAAATTGGAATAACCCTCCAATCACAAAGTTAGGAAGTAAATATCACTTCAATCTAGATACAATAGTCACAAAATTATTTTTATTTTTGGCTGAAAAAAACTTGTACTTCCTTTCTATAGAAGAGAAAATAGGTTTGATGGGCACAAAATGCTTCAAATTTGAGCTCCGATAACATGGTAAAATGAAATATATATGGGGCAATTTAATAGGAAGCAATATGCAGCCTGTACTAATCGTAATACTCTAACACATGTGATATATGTTTGATGTTGACCTTATATATAGTGTTTATAGGCATATCATCTGGAAAACTCCTAAGCCCCTACTAACATGGATCAATATACTTCATACATGACATTAAATAATTCATGCTTGACAAAGAGGAGGAGAATAAGGAAAGGCTGGTGCATTGAAAGAGAGAAAAAATATTCATGATTGACATCATGGGAATGCTATAGTGGGGGTGGATTGCATCAATATACTTCATACATGACGCTAAATAATTCATGCTCAAAGAAGAGGAGAATAAGCAGAGGGTAGTGCATTGAAAGAGAGCAAAAATATTTATGATTGACCTGATGGGAATGCTATAATGGAGGTGGATAAGAAGCTTTGAAACAATTTCTAGCAATTCAAAAAATATAACATGGAAATCCCATAAACGTCTATGTCTATATTTAATTGTATAGAAACAAGTCTTAACATCTTAAAAACTTTTTTTTCTTTAAATCTACCAAATGTAAACATATATAATATTTATAAATTTTATTTTTTTATCATTTTTTTTTAAAAGTGTGTCACCTTTGTGACACTAAGAAGGTTGAAAATGAAAAACACTTTCTCTTAGATTGTACAACCCATGCCCATATTAGAATGATCTTGAAAAGCTTCTCTTAATGTTTTTCGAACACAGAAACAAAATTCTAAAGAA
>CBVK0102745389.1:0-58746 GCA_900067695.1 Picea abies
AATAATTTTAATATTAATTGTAATTTTATTTATTTATTTTAATAATTTTATTATATTATTATAAATATTTATATTTTTTTATTTTTTATATATATATATATATATATATATATATATATATATATATATATATATATATTGATTTTAAAATTAAAATTTTGAGTTTTGATGGGGTGATATATGGGAGTCCAACTGCTCTTTATGCAAATGGTTGACATGAATACTGTAGTATAGGGGTGTTGTGGGGTTTTATTGTAACTAGAGATGAAATTTATGTTTCCTTTGGAGGAGTTTAAATTGGGTAATGTATTATATTTGATGGGCACTCAGATCATCATGGCAATGGAAGGGGCCTTAGCAATTTCCATGAAATAGAGGTAATTCGATTTGACAAGGGGAGATCCGAGCTTCATTTTGGATTTGTTATATTCATAGGATGCTTGCATTGGATCATGCAAGATTATTCGTTTGTGACTATAACACCAGCTTGTGTGGGTGTGATTGGTGACAATACCAAAGGGTGGAATTTTCTTCTTGGTGCAATAACCCTAGGCCGAACCCCAAGATATAATTGTACATGTACGCTAGTGAGCTAAGATATTTTTGGGCTTAAGTGACATTGTACATATGTTTGGTGGCTAAAGTGTCTATATGATTTCAAGATCTTTGTAATATGCATTACACATATTAGTAATAAAACATATCATTGTTGCAGATCATTCTGATGAAAGAGTAAAGAGGAAATGGCAACTGTGGGTCTAATACTAAGAGCTAAACCAAAAGGGCTTAAGTCAATAAACATTTTTTTAATATATATTTCCTAAGGTCCAAATTTTGAGATATATTAGTCTAAGTTCTAAGAATGGGGAATGTATACCAAGTGGATCTCATCAAATTTCATCATGAAAAGTATCTAGATGGGGACATGCAAATGTAGTGGGAAAATTAGTGTATTTTTCCATCATCTCGTCATTCTTTTCCCATCATCTCAAAATTATTGTTAATATAACCTTTTCAATATTTATTAAAAAAAATAAATTATATATACTTGATTAGTTAAAGAGTGAATATATTTATATTTTTTTCAAAAATATTCAATAAATTATAGCATGTTTTATAATGTTCTCTAAACAAAATCCTTAAAAAAATATTACATAAATATTTTTTATAATATCATAAACTTTAATTTATTAAACAATTCCTTTGAATTCAAACTAAAATAGTTATTATTCCAACATTTTAGAAAAAAATAAGTTTAACAGTGTGGGTGGGGTATTAATAGAATAACTTTATTAAAGTTATTCTATTAATGCCCCCACTTAGTGATCATGTAAGATTAGACATGTATAGTTCTACGTTATCCACCTGTTCTACCCCTACCAACTTTATGGAATTGGCTTAATAGGGACAGCTATTCACAACAACCCTTCTCTTATAAATATGGGCGCGATAGCATGGCATAACATGATACAACCTTGATTTAACTTAAGCGTTATAAGTAAATTGTTTATTATCTTAACATTGTAAAGAAACACAATGTTATCTTATCATATTAATTATATATTTATTGTAAAAAAAAACATTGATTATTGATTAATATTTTAAAATAAATTTATCTAAAAATTAAATTTATTTATTTGTTATTTTATTGTAAATTAAAATAAATTTAGAAAATAAATATTTATAAACATATAAATATTTTATTAAATTAAATAAAATATATTCATTAATATATATATTTTTAAAAAGCTAATTTTTTTTATATAATTATACACTATTAAAAATATATATATTTTAAAATAAAATTGCATATTTCAAAATATTAATATATATTTTAAAAAAATTATAATTACTCTCAAAATAAATGACATCTACAAGCACATATATTTTAAAATATTAAAATGTCATATTTCAAAATATTAATATATATTTTGAACAAATTATAATTACTTTCAAGATAAATGTCCTCCTAAAGCATTTTGCAAGTTAGTAAATCATTGTTTCAAAACATTTTACTTATTAGTTTTTTTTAAACTCTAGTTTTTAGTTATAATGAATGTATGTAAATAACTTTTATTTAAGTCACTATTCCAAAGCATTTTGTCATTTATTTTTTTAACCATTATCCAAAACTAGTGCAATCACAACCCATGTAACTAAAAAATTTAAGTTAAAATATAAATATTTACACATATGTTGCAAAACATCAAAGATTTACAAACCCATTAGGAAATTCTCCTAAAGAATCTACAACCAACAACGTCTCTTTATACATATTTGTATTTAAAATATTTGTATTTGTGGATTCTATTGAATTAACACATGAATAAAGGAATATATTTACCAATGTTATTATAATAAATAAACAACGACTTAAAAAATGGAAATGAAATAAGCTCTTTACTGGTGAGGCAGGCTACACGTGGAGGTGTTGTGAATATAAAGAAATATATCAGGTAGGAAGTTAGAACAAACTCCTAAGAAATAAGATCTAAGTCCTAAACACAGACATAATCGGAACTGCCTAACTAATAGATTCTACATTATTTCTCCAACACCCCCTCGTAATGGAGAAATGGATTGTCTACAATACTAATGCCTAACATAAGTAACATGCATGTTGGTCTTAGTCTCAACTAGGTTTACAACTGGTCTCTAACAATTTCATCTTGACCTTTCTTGTTGTAAGATAGTGATGGAGATGGAGCTTCTTACTTGGCTTGCTACTACAAATATGTTTCATCTTGACTTTGTTCTTCTTTACTATCATATTGGCTTTGTTCTTCTTCATTTTGGAACTTGACATCTCACTATTGTTCTTTTTCCTCAACACCTCTACAAGTTCTTGGAAGCGTTTGTCTTTAATGCTTTCAAATTCTTCCAACTTCTCATAAGTGGCTTGTTTCCATTTCTAGATACAATCATCAATGTCATGCTCAATGGACTATTGCAACATCAATTCATAATAATACTTGATTTCTTTTGCGATCCAAACCAAAAAAATTGACTCAATATTTTCTTCGTCAATTTCTTCATTTTCTTCCATGTTTTCTTCATAATTAGTCACTACTGAAAATGAAATGTTGTCTTCTAAACTTGCACACTCAAAAACATTGTTACAATCATATGAAAAATCATAGGAAGAACCATACTGGTTATTTTCATTTTTCTCTTCTAAGAGAGCTTTCCTCTCTTCGTCTTCCTTCCTTATCTCTGATATTGCATAATAATCTTCATTTTTAGCTTCAGTTACTATCAAAACTGGTTGTTTCATATCTGCAACCCTTTTACAAGTCTCTATCACTACAAACAAGTTGTCTTTCTCTTGGTTTGTGTATGCAAATGAAGTTCTCTTCTCACCAAACAATAGCTCATCATTAATATGTTTCTCATGCAATAGATTTGACCACTCTCCATGTGATGAATAGTTTTCATCAAATTTACCAATGATTCACACAGAGTTTCATAAATAGATACACATTCATCTTCATCATCAATCTCATTTGAATTCACCAAATCACTAAATACTGCATCATAGGGAATTTCCTTACTATGAC
Organism: Picea abies; assembly: GCA_900067695.1. Classification (NCBI taxonomy): domain Eukaryota; kingdom Viridiplantae; phylum Streptophyta; class Pinopsida; order Pinales; family Pinaceae; genus Picea; species Picea abies. Next base: position 3,558 of record CBVK0102745389.1, read on the forward strand.
ATGCGACTTTCCTGTCAGACACATTCTCTTCATTAATCATTGCAACTTCAATAATGTCATTTTCAGTCTTTGTTCTAGTTATATGAGACTGTCAACACAATCACCATTTTCAACAACAATACCTTCATCAACTTCAACATTCTCACCCCACTTCTTCATTTAAAGAATTTCCCAAAATATTTTTGCATAGACGAAATGTTTTCATGCACTGCTGATATAATAAGTTGTAATTCTATTTCACCTTTTCTCTTATCATAGAAATTGACACAATCTTCATGCTCATAATGCAATAAATCTACTAGCCATAGTAATTTTTTCATTTTAGTTTCCCAAGGTTCATAATTTATACCTGAGAAAAATGACAGATTTGACATCACTATTTCATATATTTCATCAAATTCTTCATTGATCAGTTCTAGTTCCCGATTTTTCTCGTCAGGTATGTGTTCTACTGCTCTTACCCTTTCATTCTTTCTTCTCATGTGTTTCAAATCTCTCTATGACTATTTGATTCTCCTTTATTGTCCCATGGTGCATTCTCCTTTTATATTATTCCTTCTCTTTCTTAAATTTGAGATTGTGTGAGTCCAACCAAATGGGCATGTACCCCTTGTTGGAATGTGACAACCAATTAACCAATTTAGGTTAAGGTGGTTCATGATTGTTTCAACAATACTCTATTGTTGGATTTAGTTAAAACTAATCAGCAAAAGAAAGTGGCAGCATTTAATGTAATCAGTTTTGTATAACTGAAGGAGAGGTTGTTTAAATATGTGAATGCCTCGGAGGCATTTGATGAGCAAGGGCTTTGAGCCCTCTCCGGGGCTGCCAGTTGCCTATGGCTGGTTGTAATCTCCTGTTCATTAATATAATGATTCTGCCATTGTCCCGTGGATGTTTCCCTCACTCTAAGGGTTTTACCACGTAAACACTGTGTCTATGTGTATTTCAGATCTGTGTATATTTACTTGTTTCTTTGTGTGATCTCTGTGGGTGTTTCAAGCCCAACAAGTGGTATCAGAGCTCAAGTAAGTGCAATCCAAGGAAGATTGCAGCAGAGGAAACATGAAGCTGTAAAGGACAAGGTTGGTTGAAGGCTGCAAAGGATACTATCCATTTGGTAGAGGATACTTGAAGACTGCAACCGAGATATTGAAGGGATCTGTGAAGGAGAGAAGAAAGATGTGCAGGCATTAAGATCAGACGCCTATAGGATACTTGAATACTGCAACTGAGATATTGAAGGGATCTGTGAAGGAGAGAAGAAGGATGTGCAGGCATTAAGATCAGGCACCGAGCGTCCTTCCTATCAGGTCGCAGGTAGAGGCTGCTTCCACCAAGTTCGTGGTCGTTGTCGACGAATCAAAGCTCGTTGGAGGTCTTGGCAGCAATGGGCTGATGATGGCTGAGTAAGTAGTACACTTCTGCTTGAAGTATAGCTTGTCAGAGCCTAGGTTGAAGGAGAGATCAACTTGTCTGCAACGGCTGCATGTGAAGGTGGAAGGCTGTGCGAGGTGTGAGAGAACTTGGGCATTCTTGGAGGTATCAAGGAGAGCTATCGTGCATTGGAATGGATGCATTTTGGTGTTGACATCACCTTCTTGATCACGTTCTGGAAGAGGCTACATGCTGTCTCTTGTTCGTCCACAGGTGGTAGCCACAGAGTGGATCTGGTCAGATCTGGACTTTCTAGAGACAGTGGTATGCACGGATTGTTGGCCAGGCCACAAGGAGGGAAATCCATCGTGGTAGACTCTGTGCACCAGGGGAAGCTTGGTGGAGGCGCGTGACTGCATATTTCAAATGTTTTCTTCCAGTGTGACCCAAAGAGCATCCATATTTGACCTGGTAGGGATCGCGTGAAGGGCGCCTGAGGAAGATGGGTCCGAGGCGGCAATGAAAAGGATGTTGGTGATACCTGTTGGAGAAGCGTGAAACCAATTTGACGATCTCACAAAATTAGCAGGTCCTGTGTTGAAGTAATTTCCACATGGCAAAGAGGTCTGAAAGCAAAGGGGAATAAAGACCTGCGTTCATGATTTACTTGTGCCCATTGATCTGGAAATTGGGAGTAGAGGCCTGTGTATTATTGTCTGATTGTGCGTATGAGGAAGAGCCACTTGTTAGAAAGAAAAAGGAGAATAGTTTTCATCACCGAGATACCTTGTTAGTTCAAGAGCTTTTGTTGGACAATAACCAGTTCAGTTATGCTGGCGGTCTGGTGGTTTTGTACGTAGAGCTTAACAGATTTTGTGAAGGAGTGTAAGATCATGAAAGTATAGTGATGCATCCGATGTCCATTCCAGATGGTGTTGAGGGAGTATGCAACCAAAGGTGAAGGAAGTGCACTGTTAGCCAATACCTTGTGAACACCACTCGGAAGAGCATGGAGGAGGTTTGTGTGTAAAACCAAGGAGAGCACAACGTCGATGATGATCAACGTGTGCCCTCTATTTTGGAGAAGCGATCTGTTGAATGGTCTTGATTCATGGGTTGGGTGTAGCCACAAGGCTTTGGAAAGGATGTTGCTCGACAAGTATGTTAAAGAGGAGCCCACGGGAGGTCATTTGTAGTTGCATGACCTTCAACGATGAGCAACCAGGTAGGATGTCCGGATCTCGAAAGGTGCCTGCAGTGTCTTGTCACAGCGGAAGCGATGGCTGGTGAAGGTGATGGGGGCATCCTGGAAAAACCAGATTTGCTGGTGGAGATATCATTGTTGTTGTAGTGTTTTGTTGTGTTGTATGAGCCATTGGAAGGAGCCATCTCAAAGAGTGCTACTCGTAAATTTTCTACTGGTGTATAGCTGTGAGTTGCTCCAAGTGATAGTTGTTGGCAACTTTTGTGCGGGCCTTGAAAAGGATCTCGATTGGCTTGGAGTTGCTTGAGTGTTCTTTTCGTGAGATTGAATCTGTTGTCTGGTTACAGATTTACCAAGAATCGAGCATCATCATGCTTGATCAGGGCTTAGGGAATTTGAAATGCCATGAAGAGGCGACCTGGAAGAGGGAACTCTTTGGAGATTGGTTGTCGGTGAATTCTATTGAGCATTGGAGAGATGTGAAGGTTTAAGATGGAGGAGGCTGTAGCGGACTTGAAATTACAGTAGGTGTGCCTAGAATGCATTGGAAATGCATGGATCTGCAGATTAGGTGCTTGGCTTTGTACTAAGGAGATTTTTTAGAATTATATGAAGAAAGTGAGCGGGATGACCTCTGGCAGTGGAAAAAAGCTGGATTTGTTCTTAGATTTGCAGATTGACGATTTGAATGCCTGGATCTGCTGGAACATTGCTCAGAGGTGCAGATCGGACGCCGCAACGAAAAATGCCAGTATGGTTGAAGTCCCTCGATGACATGCTCGATGCTGGAGTAGTCGTTCTGGAGATTGTGTGAGGTCCGCGTGCGGCAAAACCATGATTTGGGAGATTGCTGTGTGTGAAGGAGGATGAGGAGCTCACTGGAGGAAGCGTCCACATGCCATTCAGATCGGCGGCAAGGCCGCCTCAACTGTAGGAAGAGGCGCGCGACAAGCTGAGGATGAGAGAAGTTGATCTGATGGAGGCCGCGAAGGTGAGCAGCAAGGGGTTGAGTGAGTTCCAGGCCGAGATCGCTATCCTTACCAAGGTTCTACACCGGCACCTCGTGGGTCTCCTCGGCTATTGTATCAATGGCGGGGAGAAGATGCTGGTGTACGAGTACATGCAAGGGTCGCTGAGCCTGTATCTGCTTGAATAGGGTCAGGGAACTCCAAGCATAGGTAGGGAACACAACCTGCGTAGATTGTTCACAGAAGAATCCCCAGTGCACTTCTGTGTCCTATGGCATCTTTATGTGCTTGGAATGGTTGGGGAACATAGGGGCTTGGGAGTCCACATAAGCTTTGTGAAATCAGTAACAATGGATTCATGGTCAGAGATCCAGATCTACGGCAAGGCCGCTCTGTGTGTGCAGTAAGGCAGTGGCCGGGCCACTTTGTGGCATTTTAGTGCCAACATCAAACTTGGGAGGCCACATTCTGTCTTGTTGGAATTGGAAAGGCGAGCATGGCATCTCTCGTGGGAAAGCAATGGCAAGATGTAGCTGTGCAGCGAGAGAAGTGCTGGTAAATGACAGCAACGGTAATGGTATAGTTACCATATGAACATGTGTTTATGATTTTTATGGAGTTGTAAATGTAATTAATTGCATGTAAATGGGCATATGACTATAAGACCTTGTTTAGGCATGTGTATCCCTGTTTTTCCGTCGGTAAAGTCTAGACGTAGATCTAGGTGATAAGGGGTGGGTTTCGGGTCATATTATGTTGCCCGTGGTTTAATGTCCATGTAATTGCATGTAATGAAGCCTGTTTTAAGGCTAGTTGTAACTCCACTGAAATGGGTCTGGAAGTGAGCGGTGTAAGCTCATTTGGTCGGCTTGGCCGGATTTGGTCAAGGGGATGTTCATGTTAAGGTGGAGATAGGACTCCATTGAAGGTAGCCTGGAGGTGAGTTGGTGATACACTCACTTGGCTAGCTTCGTCTGTTTTTTGGCGAAGGTCCTGAACATAGTGTTCGAGATGGAGCACTGAAGGTGCTCAGGATCGCAATAGAAGAGTTGTTTGCAAGCTCAAGTTTTCATTGTATGGCCTGAAGAGCGCACTCAGGCAAGTTTGTACAAGATGTTGATTCCTTCATGGTGAGCTGAGAAGTGGGAATAACCATTGTGTTTATGGTATTCACTATCTTGGTGTTTAGATTGTTGACGATATGCTTGTTGCAAGCACAAGCATGGTTAAAGATCAGCAGGTTGGCTCAGTTGGTCAGGACGTGAAATGAAGGATCTGGGAGCTGTAAAACAAATCTTGGGCATAGAGATACATAGAGACGAGAAAAATGTTTGAAGGATACTGATGAGATTCAGTATGAACCTTTGTGAGACTGTTAAATGTCTTCTTTAATTTTTGCAATCTTTCTTCAAGTTTGTCTTGGTTATAAGGAAGAAAGAGGATATGTCTCATGTATAGTATGCTAGAAGAATGTATAAGTTTGCGATGAAAAGATCAGATATTTCACTTGCAGGGAGTTGTGAGTGGTCACATGACAAATCCAGGCGGAGCAGTGAAATGGGTGCTTCGGTTTTGAAGCACTAGCATCACCTATCTTTAGTTTGCGAGAAGGTGATGAATGGACAATGGCATGGTATCAGGTAAATTGATTGTCAAGGTGGAGATTGTTGGAATGTGACAACCAATTAACCAATTTAGGTTAAGGTGGTTCAAGATTGTTTCAACAATATTCTATTGTTGGATTTAGTTAAAACTAATCAGCAAAAGAGAGTGGCAGCATTTAATGTAATCCATTTTGTATAGCTGAAGGAGAGGTTGTTTAAATATGTGAATGCCTCGGAGGCATTTGATGAGCAAGGGCTTTGAGCCCTCTCCGGGGCTGCCGGTTGCCTATGGCTGGTTGTAATCTCCTGTTCATTAATATAATGATTCTGCCATTGTCCCATGGATGTTTCCCTCACTCTGAGGGTTTTACCACGTAAACACTGTGTTACTTGTTTCTTTGTGTGATCTCTGTGGGTGTTTCAAGCCCAACACCCCTCACTTCGCTATAACACCTCCATGCAACAATCTCTCCTCAGTAGCGATCAATGACTGATCGTCACATCCGGTTCAACAAACAATGACGAATGTGAGGGATTATAGAATGGAATGGATCCTCATGTGGAATGCATGAGTCCTTTCTTTCACAAGATTTGCATTGCGTCCAGATCAAATCACTGTCAGTGTCGAGAATGAAATGCAAATTTAATGGAACCCACGATCCTATCCCTAGCTGCATGAAAAATCATAGTTCTGATAGTTAACTGGACTGTAGTAACTCGTTGTTGAATGGAGGACACCGACATTTTGGAATTTGCGTAGCTTGTTGTGACTTCGTTGAATAGCTCGGCGGAGTCGTTCAACGTTTGAAAGGTTGCGAGCTTCCACAAACAGATTGATTGGGGAGTCCCTACGCATCAGATCTACCCTTAAAGTGGAACTGGGTGGACCAGTGGCAGGTGTCTACCTCTTGGCCTTTGCATCCTTGTTGGCGCAACATCAATCCTTCTTCACCCAACGTTCGACAGAGGGAGCTCTTTCGCCAGTGGCCAAAGAAGCGTCAAGGTTCAGTTTAGCAGAGAGCCCAACAATATCTCTACAACTTGCACACATAAAAGTATTCAGGTCTGGCAAATAATAAGACCATACCTGCTGCTAGTGAATATCTGGTGAAGATCTGGGAGTGTGCCTCTTAAACATGAAAAGTTCACGGAATGCATCTCCTCCCTATCGCCATATAACGCTCGCGGCTCGATCTTGAAACACAGATGCCTTCAATGAAACAGTGGATCCAACACTAGGTGGACAGACGTACAGGTCTCTTTACACTGAGAGGCGGCCACAGCGTGACTCCTCTACACACGAATTTTCTTAATCTCACGGTGCGATAGCCGAGAGCACCCATATCTCCTCCACTCTGTCTCACATATGTAACAAGCTCTGGCAGCAGCAATGGCGACACAGACTATCATCTCTACCTCTATGGCATCTCCTCTAACATTATCAAATGGCCACCATCTATTTTAGTCCGAGTTCAAGGGGCCTGTGGTTCGAATCTGGCAGAGGGTATTTTCCTTTGCACCTGCAGCCGGGGCGTTGACTGTTGTTGCAAAGACCAAGAAGGCCACTGTCATGCTCAAGGGGAATTCGTAGGTGGAGGGCGTCGTCAATCTCTTGCAGGAAGACGACGATTCCACAAAATTTAAGGTCTGTGTGACAAGAATGAGAGAATATTCAATCCTTCTCTCAGTTCCGCACCCTCCAATTCCTTTGCATCATCACCTCCTTTGGTGCAGAAAGGAATTTCATCAATTTATGTAGCTAGTTTGCTCACATAATAGGCTGGAGTCGTTCCAATGATGACACTTATGCGATCCACACATGGCTCATCTATGATTTTGTTTACTGCAATTTAAAGGTTCCAAAACGCGATAGAGAAACACCATAATTAATGTTATTTAGTGAGCTCAAAATATACAGAAACATAACTCCCTAAAGATCTGATTGGCCACTGAAACTGGACTCCCCATTCTGCAATCTCACCTCTACGTTCTCAAGATTTCTTGAAGCTCGATTCAGTGCTCCTTCCAGTAATTTCGAGGCTAAAACAGAATCTAGGACCACAACTCCTCCAAGACAGCGATATCTTGAACAACAATAAACAGAGGTTCTTATTCCTCCACGTTGACTACAACAACGACAATGTTTCTCTAGTCCACTCAGCGATCTCTCTAATAATGATGGAACGATGGCTTTCTTCCCACCTAACATGGGCTCTTTCCAGGATGGCTTCAACACTACGTGCTCAAGTCGGTGATCTTATGCACAACAACTCTCACGGCTCTCTCAACATCGGCTCACGTCCACACAACAATTCTGGCACAAGAAGACAACGTTACAATAGATGGCTCCTTTAGTCATAGGGGCTCTGATACCAACTGAGAAAATGCAATGAGACCAGCTCCAGGCAGGGTACGCTCGGAAGCAACCTAAGCAATTTCACACTCTTCATATTAATCAGTCATGAATACAAAGAAATACATAAGAAAGGAGTTAGAATAAACTCCTGGGAAATAAGATCTAAGTCTTAAATATAAACATAATAGAAACTCCCTAACTAATAGATTCTCCATTATTTCTTTAAAAAAATGATCCTTGATTAAGAGTGTTTAAAGATATAATATACATTTCAAATCTAGTAAATGGATTAAAAATTATTTTTAACATATTTATGTGTGAGAATTTGTTTAAAAATAGACTCTTCCAAGAATATTTTGACTACAATTCAACAAAATTATAAAAATTGGATTAGAAACAAATAAACTTGTCATAAGTATAAGAAGATCCATAAATATCACATAAAGGGAATCTTCCACTTCCACACCTCGCACTAAATATTTAATTAAAATAATCATAAAAAAAAAATCAACATCTAACACCATTTGAACCCAAGTCCAAATCACCATCTCTACTTTCATCCAAAACCTCAACCTAAGTTAATCAATTTATAACTTTCAATACCATTGCAACCCAAGTCCAAATTACCATCTCTACCTTCATCCAAAACCTCAACCTAAGTTAATCAATATGTAACTCTCAATAGAACCCAAGTCCAAATCACCATCTCTACCTTCTTCCAAAACCTCAACCTAAGTTAATCGATATGTAACTCTCAATGAAGAATGATATCTGTAACTTTCAATGAAGAACGATATCTACTTTGTTTGAAGATGGAAAAATTTTAAATACTAAAATATTTATGTAATAAATTATATAATTTTCATTATAATTATTTTTTAATTAACACAATCTAATTATTATTTTAAAACTAAATTAATATATAATGTTTAAAATTATTTTTCATTTCTTTTTGGCCACACAACCAAATGCTCACCTATTTGAAAGTTGTACGATGATGTCTATGGGAATCGTAATTTCAAAATGATTGAAATAAATAAAGACTAGCACAGTCATATATAATTTATGACTGATAAACTTCGAAAGATTATATAATTTCTCTCCTGCGTCTGTCAAGGTTTCAGGTTAATTATATTGAATACGCGGCATCCAACCCTCTCTGTAAGTTGGAAATGGCAACGAAATGATCAGAATTTCTCTGCCATTTCCATAGAATGAAACACATTTCTCTGTGAAATCCCTAAACCATATCTCTGCGGTTTCGCGAGAATAATTTCTCTCCGAGAATAATTTCTAACATTTACCTTGGCAATTTCTGAAAGTTTACGAGAATAATTTCGCAGAGAATAATTTCGCAGAGAATAATTTCTCTGCGATTTCGACCGAATAATTTTTCTGTGAAATCCATAAACCATTTTTACTAAAAATTGTAAAAATTGATAATATTGTGATAAATGGAACGCGTGGGTATTACACTGTTGGAAGCAGAATGTGGCAATTACATATCCTTATAGTAATTTTTTAATGTGATTAGGTAAATGTTAAAAAGTAAACATGTTAACGATGCCTTGATACTATTGACAATGGGCACAAATTATTCTGTAGAAATAGAAATTATTCTAGCGAAATTATTCTCGCAAAATTATTCTGGTAAACGCTCAGAAATTGCCAAGGTAAATGTTAGAAAATATTCTCGGAGAGAAATTATTCTCGCGAAATCACAGAGAAATGGTTTAGGGATTTCACAGAGAAATGTGTTTCATTCTATGAAAATGGCAGAGAAATTCTGATCATTTCGTTGCCATTTCCAACTTACAGAGAGGGTTGGATGCCGCGTACTCAATGCAATTAACCTGAAACCTTGACAGATGCAGGAGAGAAATTATATAATCTTTCGATGTTTATCAATCATAAATTATATATGACTGTGCTAGTAATAATTAAATTGAATAAAAATAAATTAATTTTGATCTAGGCGACGACGGCTAGGGTTCATCTCTAGCCGCGCCCGCAGTCTCTCCTCGACTTTGATCCGGCCTCAAATGGCTGGTTCTCTCTCGCCAGATATCATGTTGGCACCTTCCTCCTCTGTTGCAGTTGTCCAGCAAGGTTCCTCCGCCGCTTCCCTTAGGCCATCGGGGTTCTGCGTCTGACTCTACTAGGGTCCAAAGTCTTGGGGCGAGCCATCTCGAGCCTTCTAGTAGGCCGTCGACGGGCTCTCAGTGTGGCCCCTCTTTTAGAGGTGTTTCTTCTTTCTCGTGTGTCATGCAGGAAACCCCAACTTTTTCCATACCAATGGCGAAATATGTTATTGCTCAAGCAGCTCGTCTCACTGCCAAAGCTTTAGTGTGCCGTTTTAATGGTTTTTGGCCTGGTTTAGTTCATTTTCATGACTGGATCTCAAAATCTTGGAAGTCAAAGATGAAAGTTGAAGATTTTATACACCCTGCTTAAAAGAGTTTCAGTTTTGAGTTTGATCTCTTTTAAAATAGGATCTGATCTTCAATTCTGGACCTTGATTTACATTTTAATAATAAAGGAAAAAAAGTGATGTAGTTTGGAACTGAGGACGAAAGCCTCCACACTTTATTTGCATGGAAAATATATTATTTCTAGAATTTATATGTATGAGCATCTAAAATATTAGTAAAGGCAAAAGCCTGATGTACTGTTATTAAATAGGAAACCATTTAAATACAAAACTTAAGGAAAATATTTAATAATATTAAATTCAAATGTATTGATGATGATGATTAATTTCCAATAAAATTTAATTGGTATATCTCAACTTAATTTTGTTTATATACTTGAAAAACATTAAATAAAATACTATCTCTATAAAACCTAAAAAAACCATTGAATAATATTAAATAATCCTTCAAATGCTGTCTCAAAACCCTTGCATTTATGAAAAACAATCTATTTAACAAGAACAAGTTGATTCTAATAAAAATGTTTAAAAATAATAATAACAACATTTGCAATTTCATAGTAAAACTTTCATAATTTTTTTTGTCTAACAACTTGATTAATATGCAAGAGCATATCGATCTATATACCATGCTGCGACAGATATAATAAGGCAGCTGAATAAAGAATATCTGCATTCGCTTCAAGGCATATGAATATATTTTTTCTCTGATAAAAACTCCTTTAAAAATTTCAGAAAAGAAATCTTCAGTAGGAACTTGTATCATTCAAGCTAGTTTTCAAAAACAATTTGTGTTCCAAACATTACCGGCACGTGAAACCGCCTTTCAAAAATCATCCTAGGAAAATAGAAGAGGATATAAGGAACTAATTTACCTATCTTGTTATATTTTATTGTGAAATACCATGGCGGCTCCTCCGATCACATGCCCCCAACTCCTCCACTTCAATCCTCTGCCGCTTCTTTTCTCCCTCTCTTCCGCTTGTGTCCTACGGCCGATCCGATCTCTGAATTGGAAGAGAGGGCGAGGGGGAAATTAACCAGAGCCCTGCTTCCTCGGATCTTGAACGCAGCGCGGTCATATGCGAGAGCGGCCTCTTCGGCGGTGTTGAAAGTGCCCAGCCAAACTCGAGAGCCCTTCCTGACGGGGTCTCTGATTTGTGCAGCGAACTTTCCCCACGGGCGCTGCTTGACTCCTCTGTATTGCCTGGCCCAGCTATGCTTCATCTGTCTATTCTCCTTCTGCTGTGGTTGTGGCTTTACCGTTGCCGCCTCTACTCGACTTAGAACTGCGCCTATAGAAGAAGAAGTGTAGTTTTCTTCTTCTGATATTGATCTGCTGCTGTTATCTTGGCATAAGCCCCTGCCGGGAATGGCACAGGCCTGGATATCATCATCATCCTCCACTTCCAGCAAATGGTGGCGGATCAACTCCAACATATTAATGCTCAAACTCGCCGCTGCAGCATCCATGGTGGTCTCGCACCAGTCAGATTCAGAGAGATTGATTTCCGTAAACAGGCACGCATGCCGGTGGTGGCGGCCGATTGAGGGATGAATTCGAATATAAAGCACGGACTACTATTCTGTCATTCCCATGTGCACGCCGCAATTTCATGATTGGATTCAAATACACTATTATATATTAAATAATAAATATTTTCCTTTTAGCCTGCACTCATCCGTCATCAATCGTACGTCTTCTCATTTTACGTCAACATTACGACGTGGTAAAATACGGTACATATGGGAATTTAATGGGACACGTCGACAAAAATATATATGCTCCTCAATGTAGTCCACAAAAAAAAATGTTACGATGTATTTTGAATTAGGGTTTCAATCTATTCAAAACATCCTGCCGACGTCTTCTATTCCCATCTGGAATTGGTCCGGAAAATCAACGGCAAAGACACGTTTGATGAGTTAATGGTCAAAGACCGAAATTGTTGGGTCGAGTTTGAAGAAAAATATAATAAGTTAGAATCGCCGGCTTTTAAGTCACCATCAATTTGCGGGCCTTGTACTCGATTTACACAGACCCGGTCTTTGTATTTGGCAATCAGACAGAGATGGGTCTTTGTATTTTGCATTTAAGTAAACATCAATTTCCATGTTCACACTTAAAATATATATAGCAGTCTAAATGTTTTACTTTTGGTTTTTTTCTAACTGATAATGAATACTGTGCATTTAATGAATATAATACATTATATAGTAAATCAATCATTAACTTACTGCTAAATTCTATAAGAAACATTTGCCCAAAATTCGTTGAGAAATTGTTGGATTAGTAGATTTGAGTGATTATTTCTGTATAATCAATTTGTATAATCAAACTGCTTTAGGGGTTTTTCAGCATTTTGAATCCATTTCTGCATTTAGAAATGGATTTTGAACAACAAAAAATAGTGATTCCTGTAAATTTACATCGCCATATCAACCAATTTTTACCTATTATGGCAATTTGAACACAATTATACTTGAAAATAGAAGAAATGAAATAAACAACAACTAAGCTCCATTATTTCTAAGTCTCTCTTGTAAACTTGCACACTAAAAAACATTGTTACAATCATATGAAAAATCATAGGATGAACCATATCGGTTCTTTTCATTTTGCTCTTTTAAGAGAGCTTTCATTTCTTCGTCTTTCTTACTTGCCTCTCATGTCACATTATAATCTTCATTTTCAGCTTCAACTGCTATAACAACTGGTTGTTTCATGTCTTCAATCTCTTTACCAGGCTCTATCATATTGTCTTTCACTTTGTTTGTGTATGCAAATGATATTTTCTTCTCACCAAACAATATCTCATCAATAAGATGTTTCTCACGCATTAGAATCGACCACTCTTCATGAGATGGATAGTTTTCATCAAATTTGACTAAATTTACCAAAGATTCACACAGGGGTTCATCAACAGTTACACATCCATCTCCATCATCAATCTCATTTGAATTCACCACATCACTAAATACTATTTCATAGGGAATTTCCTTACTATGACATTTGACTTTACTATTATACACACTTTCTTCATTAATCATTGCAATTTCAATGCTACCATTTTCAGTCGCTATTTAGTTACAAAGCTTCCAACACTATCATCATTTTCAACAACAATGTTGTCATGAACTTCAACATTCTCACTCCACTTCTTCATTTCAAGAATATCCCAAAATATTTTTGCACTAGGTGTTTCACCAAATTCACGCAAAATACTAGACAAAATGTTTTCCTCCACTGTTGATATAATAAGTTGTGATCCTATTGCACCTCTTCTCTTATCATAGAAATTGACACAACCTTCATGATCATAATGCAATAAATCTACTAACCATAGTAATTTTTTCATTTCAGTTGCCCAAGGTTCATAATTTATACCTGAGAAGAATGACAAATTTGGAATGATATTTTATATACTTCATCAAATTCTTCATTGATTTCTTCTTGGTATCCATTGATCTCGTCCAACACTGCATTCTGATCATTAAGCATGGGTTCTTCATCTGCAACTAGAAACACGTCATACTGATTTGCAAAATACAATGACTCTTCCTACTAATTCTTTCTCCTCATGTATTTCATCTCTCTCTGGAGCTGTCTAATTTTTCTTTTCTTACCCATGGTGCATTCTCCTTTTATCTTCTTCCTTCTCTTTCTTAGATTGAAGGTTATGTGAGTCCGATGGAATGGGCACGTACACCTCACTTCACTATAACACCTCCATTAGTAATAAATTAGAGTGTTCATGTCAAACCATGTACACGCTTTGCAATTTACTCAGATCTACCAATAGCAACAATGGATCGATTCTCAAGACTGCAGATTTGTGATCTCATAAGTTCAATGCAGACTTTCATAGACGAAAATCAATTGATGCAGTCATAAATTTGTACTTAGTGGAACAACGAACCACATTCACATATGCGTAATCTCTAAGAGGATAAAGATAACATACTTACTTGTCTATTTTTCCGATGATGGGGCTATGTCTTCTCTTTTATATTGGGTGCACTCTCACTCCAAAGGTTGCTTAAAGGAATACATGTCACTTAATTGCAGAGAAAGAAATGTATTGAGTGGGAATCATGTGCATTATTATTGATGCCAACATTATATTATTATAATATGAATTTCAAAACATAAGCGTTATCATGAATAATAAAAGGAACTGAGATGTGGAGGCCACGACACTCATCAGAACACACACCAAAAGACTAATCAACAATTATGTCGATGCTCTATTTCTCCATGTTGGGAAAATAAAAACAAGGAAGATGGGTGGGTTCCTGATATCTAGTTCCACTACTTCTCTAAAATCTAGCAACTGCTACTATAATACTTTACACGTCAATGACTTCACACCAATGCTCATGGTGCTATCACACATCTTACACACGTGGTGGATATCTTCACTCGAGTTATATGATGTCACGTACAAAAAAAAATTATGGCAGTGACAAAGTTGTTGTAAATGAAAATCAATGGATGCACCAACAAATAATTCAATCCAAATGATAGCAGCAATGACTTTTCTTCAATGGAAACGATGGAAACAACGATGATTTTACTTTGCACAGATCTGGATATCAGCCTCCTCTCACCATCGATGTAGGAGTTCACGTCGGGTTCACCAAAAATCGATTCTCTGTACAAACTGGCTGAACAATAGCAACGATCACATCTCTCCTCAGTACACAGGCTCATGTCAATGGCACTTCCTTTTGAAAGTTTCAAACAATAATGAATTATCACATAGATTTCTTCAAAAGAACTATAACCTTCAAGAGGGTGTGCTTGCGAGGGAACATAGCCGACCTCTTTTCAATTATACGATAGAAGTGTCCATCATTGACATAAAACTCCACACCTTCTTCAATTTGTCATTGACATAAGACCAACAATTTGTCATATAAATTTCATAATGCAGTAACAGACGACTTCGAACCAAAAATTTTCGTAGCCATTAAAGGATTTACCAATGGTCAAGATGACCCAATCAATTTATTCAAAGACATTTTCTCCGCAAATTGCATCGATAATTACTTGTGAAAACACATAATTCTTCTCCACGCTTTTTGCCCCGAGAATTGTCATTTATATTAAATCTTCCTACAATGGCTTTCTCACCATGGATTTTAAATCAATCCTCCACTAGTTACTTCATCACTCTCAATCAAGTTCTGGGATAGACTGGTTCCCTCTATACAAGCCTTCTTCCTTTTGGTATCTTTCTAGAATTAGCTCTTTGTGTTTTGAAAGCCCCACTAGTTGCATTCTTCCAATGGCTCCATATTTCATTGCTTCTCGATATGCCATTCAATTATGACATTTTTTATCATGAATGCGGTACACCATCATATCATAAACATGCTATGATAAACCACCAGGCCCATAAGGGCTGGGCCTTTTACTATGTAGAGATAAAAGGAAAACATGACTGGAAGGAAAAGGTTTACAAAAATACAATAAAATCGAGACTGGTCTACATTAATTTGGAAAACGATAGGTCATATCCTTCCAAGTTTGGTTCTAAGTTCGCCGCCTTCACCAGATGCAACCACCAATAGAACTCGACCTCTGCATCTTCACGCACTTCAATTTACGATGATCCCTCAAGGCTCGACAGATATGGGCATGTCTCCCGTGGCTCCTCTCCGCAAATATTTGCAACGGATCAATGCCTTGTTCTGCATCGGGTACAAAGTCCCACCAGACCAGTGGCCCTTATCTAAAAAAACATGACTGAAATGCTCAACATGACAACATTCTTACCCAACAATCTCAACAACATAAGCGACTCCTCCTCTAGATTAAACAATCTGTTACACATTCACCAGAATGCCTTTACTTCTCCTATCCTCGGGGATCTACAACTGGAGCCAATGTAACAGGCATATAGCCCTTGTGAGCAATGGGTCCTTGCTTTCTGCAACAAAAGTATATCTGAATAACAAGACGAAAATGTCACCTCTCAATCAAAGAATGTTGGCTTCATGCACGATTTCCTCACTTTGATACCAACTTGAAATTAGAAGGAGAGAAAAAAATTGGATTCTCTCAGGCGAGGAAACACCTGGAGGCCATCAAAGCAAAGCCACACACTGGGCATTTCAATAAATCAATGAGAAATACAATATATAGGATGATATTCGTTTTAGACAGTTGGAACCAACCTCAACTAAATCCTAAATAAACACCGCAACTAATCTCCATTATTTCTAAGTGTTATCATATTCATCGTAATACAATAATCTAAATCATAACTACATTCACATAAGTATACTAACAACAAGATCCACGAACGAGTAATGTCTCTATGCCATTTTATCTGAATATTATGAAATAACAAGAAATGGTTGGAAGGGCATTCAGATTGAACTAGTTCGTAAAGAGATTGGTGTTAGTGAATTTCCTGAAATAACAAGAAATGGTTGGAAGGGTGCCGATGTTGAACTAGTTACTAAAGAGATTGTTTTTAGCGAATTTCATGTGAATGTAGGTTTGAAACATAATAGTAACTCTAGACAAAAAAAATTGAAATAACAATAATATGTTTAGTTAAAAGATTTGACATTTTGATGTTCAGAGGGATTATGACTAAAGCCCATGTCCTAGTTGATGTGAGATGATAGAGGTTACTGTTGAAATGTGCCAACTAATTTCCCATGATTTTTGGGATATGCGTGAACTTGTTGGCTCTTACTACTCTACATTTAGCTGAACCAAATCAACTAAAAATAGAACATGGACATGCTTAACTGTTTGATCAGTTTGTGTAACTAATTGATATATTTTTTATATCTATGCATTCCCGTAGCAACAAAGCAGAGTGTGGGATGAGTGTAAGGAAGATTGTAAGCCGATGTTTCACTGTTGTAATTATCCCTTGATCAAAAAGAATATCAATTATCATTGCCCCGTGGATGTTTCCCTTTTGAAGGTTTTACCACATAAACACTGTGTTCATTATGTGATTGTTGCTTGCTTTATTTCTGCCATGGAAATTTTGTTATGTTTATGCTTCCATTGCACAACAAGTGGTATCAGAGAAAGTTAGCCGAGCCAAGTGGATCTACGTGATTTTAGGAGAGCCATTGGGAAAATTGCATGCTGTAAGAGTTCGATCTATGTGTTGCATGATGGAAGAGGACATATTTGTTGCACATGGGCGATAGTTTCTAATCTATCATGGGTAAACCTGCTAGGAGGGTGAAAAGAGGTATTAAAGTGGACTTTTGGTTACATCATTTAACACGAGGTAGATTCATACTGGGTTTTTTAAGAAAAATATATATTTTATGAAGGACCGGAACACAAGGTATGAAGGATCGATTTTACATTAAGCAGAAGATACATCTCATAAAGGATCACTTTGAATTAATGTGCGGAGTTATAAAGGATCTCCTTTTATAAGCAAATGAGGTGGATGTTTATTTTTAAGAGGTGGATGGTTAGTTGTTTAAAAGGTGAATGTTTTAAAAGGTTTTAAGGAATATATCTTTTAAATATTGTTTGTCTTAAACCATTTTTCGTTCAACCTTGAAATAACATAATTCCTCCATATTAAAAAAAAAGAATGTTGGTTTATTATAAGTTGTGGTTTGAGAGTTTGTGTTAATGGTAAAAGTGCAGAGTTCAAAGTTTGAGGTGGATTAATTCAATGGAAAGAATAAACTTGAGCTATGAAAGATCAAGATGTGGGATCTGCCTATGCAACAGGGATTGTAAAAGGAATTGGCAGGAAAGACAAAGAAACGACAAGAATGATAGACGAGGACTGGGAAAATCTTGATACAAGAGCCTTTAGTAACATTTGTTTTTGTTTGGAAGATGAAGTTTTGTTTAACATCATTGGAGAGTAGACAACAAAAGACTTATGGAACAAACTGGAAAGAATTTACATGGAAAATTCCTTAACGAACAAAATCTTCTTGAAGAGGCAGTTGTATAGCTTACGGTTGAAAGAAGGTACAAAAATTTCCAATCATTTAAATGTTTTCAATACTTTGATTTGTCAAATTTCTAATATGAAAGTAAAATACAATGATGAGCACAAAGAAGTCATGCTATTGTGTTCATTTCCTGAATCTTGGGATCATTTAGTCAAATCTATGTGGTTTATCACAAAAGACACTCTTGGTTATGATACTGTTGTGGGAGATTTATTAACTGAGGTGATGAGGAGAAGATCTAGTCAAGAAAAATCAACATCAGAAGCAGTGGCGGCTAGAGGTCGATATAAAGAAAGAGGGGAGGATTCACGAGGTACATCTAGAGCTAAGTTAGAAGGAAGAAAGTGTAGAGAAGAATGATGATTATGCAACAAAATAGGGAATCTCAAGAAAGATTGCTAGAAAAGAAAAGAATCTGAGGAGAATGCCAAAAAGAAAGAAATTTTGACTGAGACAGATTCAGGAATGATTGATGAAGTGTTATTCATTTCTAGTATATTACAATATCAGGAAGAATGGTTGTTAGATTATGGTGCTTCCCACCACATGTGCTCACATAGAAATTGGTTCACTTCTTACCAATATGTTGATGAAGGTGTTGTTTTTATGGGAAATGGTATTTCTTGTAAACCTATTGGGGTTGACAGCATTACAATCAAGATGTTTGATGATATTTTTAGAAAGTTAACAGATGTAAGCCATGTACCTGAAATTAAGAAAATGTTTGTGAGTGGGTTAAAAAATCCAAACACATGTATACACAAAGAAATAAACTAAAAATGCCAAGAAATAAATGTTAGAAAGCATGAGAAACACAGAACCATGAAAATCAAACAATGACCAACATAATGCTACCGATGGATCAATATATTAGTAGGAAAAACACTGTAGAGAAAAATAAGGACCTATGAGTCCCCTCTTCCTCCTTAGGAGGGATCTTGAGTTCCCTAATGGAGATCTCTTCATACAAAGGAAAAAATGGAAAATAGTGAAGAACAACAATGCCTATTCCCTTGAGAGGTGAGTGGAATGGCCTATCGCAATGGTGCTTGAAGGCTCCAAAGAGAAAAGAGGATTCTCAAAGGAGAATTCTTGCAGCATAACAATACTATGAAGATATTGGTTTCTTAGTGCACCCATGGCTCTTATTTATCTCATTCATACATGGAAAAAGATATTTGGTTCATAGTGTGAACAAGGGGCCTTTTAGGGCACCCTCTAGTCCTTGACCAACCTCCCATTTAGATATCTCTCAGATATGAGGGTCAAATCGTGTTGGGGGTTAGTCCAAAATTGGTTGAGGGGCCGACAAGATCCATAAATGTGTCGTTCATAGAACTGCATGGATTTTCTAGTACATAGTTACACACTTGGTGCATTGTTTGCACTGAGGGTTGTGTTGGCCTGTGAACATTGTGCATTGTACACACACTTTCTTTGGTGAATATGTGGATTTCAATTTTTGACCCAATTGTATAGTTTTTTTTCCTTTTGAATGCATTTTAGTGCTATAGGAGGAATAATTGTTGTTGGCATTGACGTTTTATTTAACCATTTGTGTGCGATGTTGCAGACGATTTTTCAGTGATAACATATGCTCCCTGATGTGTGAGGTTAGGAGCATACGTATAGATGAAATACATCAATGTTTCTTTTCCTAAGAGTGTCATTGTAATGAATAGTGAAGAGAGGAACTACAAGAGAGATCCACTGGAGGGAGAGGGAAAATTGTGGGACCCAAACCTTTTTCTAGGGAAAAAAAAGAAAATCTATGTACAAACGAGGTAGGCATGCCCCATGCTCATATCATGTAATCAAAATGTGAGATTGTAACCGAATATGTATGTTGATGTAGATAACTGCAGTGCCCTTGGGGGCAGTTGATAACGACAGATGATAGTTCTTAATGGTGAATGGACTCTGAAGTGAGGCAAGGATGATTGTAATAATTTTCGATGACTCGTAGGCATTGATGGAATAATGAATTCATAGGTCTTCAACTAGTATAAAATAACTACAATAGTTGCATAGTAAGACCCACCATAACATGAGAGTTTGTTGAAGTTGAATATTATGGGGGTCAATACAATCAGAGAGTAATGATGATTCTCTCTATTCCATATGAGACTCTTGATTGTAAAGGTAATGAGAGTCAAGATACTACCGCCCTTCTAGAAACTGTGATTATGTTGCAGAAAGGGAGACGCGAATACAAGAAGAAAAGGGCTTCGTGAAATATACTGAGATGATATCAGGTACTGACGGGTAACATGAATGAAGTCAATATTATGTGTGACTCAAGACTGCCCTTAGTTGGGTAATTTTGGAGGGTGATTGGAAGAAACCGTAAAACTAGATCTAGTGTCAGGGGGATGACTAGATATGGGGTTGAACTGTGCTAGAGGCTAACAAAGGGGAAAAATTTAGAGATCATGGGTATATGGACTTGAGATACTCAGGATTTGTGAATAATGTTTGTATGAAAAGAAGGTGGATGCCCCAACCAAGGGAGACATGGGTTGCTTTGCCAGGAAAAAGAAGGCCATCAAGGGTGACGATGAAAAAGATAAGTAAATGTTGAAAACAAAGGATTTTTACAATTACCAAATAAATAAAGAATAATTGGGGTTGAGTATACAGATACAGAAACAAGTGCCCCAGTGAAAGATGGCTTGGCCTGTTAAGGCACAAGTTTGTGAAAGAAAACTGGTGGAGGGTGGGGGCCCCATTGGTGGGTTTCTGTATTAGGTAAGTGGATGGAGTACAATCTGTGGATGGGAAAACTGATGGTGGATGAGATGGAAGGATAATGATACTTCACAGGTGCAGTCAATAGAACTGGGATGATATGACTTGGGAGTCCATTGGGAAAGCTACCAATATGATGAGAAGAAGTATGGGGTTCATTCTCGAAAGTGCATAAGACTATCGAGACTCCCATCCCTAGGGGGTGAAATCAACATGAGTGTCAAGTTTCCAAGGGGAAGGATTCTCAAGGGAGAATTCTTGCAGCATAACAATACTATGAAGATATTGGTTTTTTAGTGCACCCATGGCTCTTATTTATATCATTCATACATGGAAAAATATATTTGGTTCATAGTGTGAACAAGGGGCCTTTTAGAGCACCCTCTAGTCCTTGACCAACCTCCTATTTAGATTTCTCTTAGATATGAGGGTCAAATCATGTTGGGGGTTGGTCCAAAATTGGTTGAGGGGCTGACAAGATCCATAAATGCATCGTTCATAGAACTACGTGGATTTTCTAGTACATAGTCACACACTTGGCTCATTGTGCGCACTGAGGGTTGTGTTGGCCCGCACACACTGTGAATTGTACACACACTTGCTTTGGTGAATCTGCAGATTTCAATTTTTGACCCAATTGTATAGTTTTTTTTCCTTTTGATTGCATCTCAGTGTTATAGGAGGACTAATTGTTGTTGGCATTGACGTTTTATTTAACCATTTGTGTGCAATGTTGCAGATGATTTTTCAGTGATAATATATGCTCCCCGATGTGTGAGGTTAGGAGCATGCATATAGATGAAATACATCAATGTTTCTTTTCCTAAGAGTGTCCTTGTAATGAATAGTTAAGAGAGGAACTACAAGAGCGATCCACTAGAGGGAGAGGGAAAACTATGGGACCCAAACCTTTTTCTAGGGAGAAAAATGAAAATCTATGTACAAACGAAGCGGGCATGCCCCATGCTCATATCATGTAACCAAAATGTGAGACTGTAACTGAAGACGTATGTTGATGTAGATAACTGCAGCGCCCTCGGGGGCAGTTGATAAGGACATATGACAATTCTAAATGGTGAATGGACTCTGAAGTGAGGCAAGGATGATTGTAAGAATTGTCGATGACTCATAGGAATTGATGGAATAACGAATTCAAAGGTCTTCGACTGGTATGAAATAACTACAATAGTTGCATAGTAAGACCCACCGTAACATGAGAGTTTGTTGAAGTCGAATATTATGGGGGTCAATAGAATCAGAGAGTAATGATGATTCTCTCTATTTCATCTGAGATTCTTGATTGTAAAGGTAATGAGAGTCAAGATATTGCTTCCCTTCCACAAACTGTGATGATGTCAACAGAAAGGGAGACACGAATCCAAGAAGAAAAGGGCTTTGTGAAATATACTGAGATGATATCAAGTACTAATGGGTAACATGAATGAAGTCAAGATTCTGTGCGACTCAAGACTGCCCTTAGTTGGGTAATTTTGGAGGGTGATTGGCAGCAACCGTAAAATTGGATCTAGTGTTAGGGGGATGACTAGATATGGGGTTGAACTATGTTAGAGGCTAACAAAGGGGAAAAAATCAGAGATCATGGGTATATGGACTTGAGATACTTGGGGTTTGTGAATAATGTTTGTATGAAAAGAAAGTGGATGCCCCAACCAAGGGAGACATGGGTTTTTTTGCGAGGAAAAAGAAGGCCATCAAGGGTGACGATGAAAAAGATAAGTAAATGTTGAAAACAAAGGATTTTTACACTTACCAAATAAATAAAGAATAATTGGGGTTGGGTATGCAGATATAGAAATGGGTGCCCTAGAGAAAGATGGATTGGCCTGTGAAGGCACAAGTTTTTGAAAGAAAACTCATGGGGGGTGGGGGACCCATGGGTGAGTTATTGTATTAGGTAAGTGAATGGGGGAAAATCTACAGATGGGAAAATAGATGGTGGATGAGATGGATGGATAATGATACTGTGGAGGTGCAGTCAATAGAAATGGGATGATACTACCTGGGATTCCAATGGGAAACCTAGCAATATGATGAGAATAAGTATGGGGTTCATTCTCAGAAGTGCATAAGACTATCGGGACTCCCATCCCTAGCGGGTGAAATCAGCATGAGTGTCAAGTGGCCAAGGGGAACTATGAATGGGACAACTCATGTGGGGGAGAGTGCTACTGGGTGCCAGTACCCAATACAATAAAGGTAACGGTACTACAGAGCCGGATGTAAGGACCCTAAAGGTAAATGTCAGAGGGTGTGACTGGGAGATGCAATTGATTTACAGAGGGAATAATTACATGCCAGTGTTGAACATATACCTAAAGAGGTTGTAAGATTGTAGAATAGGTACCTGCACACATGAAAAATAAATACTTGATGTGAACAATATTTGATGATAAAGAACATATAACAATTATTTGATAAAACAAAACATGAGCATGTGTACCTAAACATGACATGAGAAAAATGCTCCTCTGAGGCCAAGTTCAGATGATGACCCAGGGAAGGAGAATATGTAGATGGCGGGACCAAGATCTCATGGCTGAGAATGGATCAAAAAATGAAGGCTCTGGGCTCCTGTAACAGAGTGTGCAAGTTGGGAAAAAAGTGGGATATATGGTTGGTGGGGCCACAATGCCACCTCATTTGTACCTCTCACCATAGCTGAATTGATGAGAGTGTGCTGAGGAGATTTGGAGATTGCGAGAGCATGAGGCTACTATTCTGAGAGTGACGAGAGACAAGTTAGTGGTCTTATCCTCCTGCATCATGTGAAATTCTTATAATGTAGGTAGGGACTGTAGGGAGGGTCATAAAGGGGAATTTTTAGGTAGGGGCCCACCAGTGCACAAGAAAAGGAAGAATACTCGTGCACATGTGCATAGGAATAATCCCTTTTCCAGTTCATAGTGTGCGGCTTTTCTTGACACATCTACGCATGTGGGGATGGGTGAGGGAAATAGAAGCGCACATGATATGCATGCCTATCTAACTGAACGTTGTGCACTGATGCATGTCTTTCTCTCAAACAGTTGTGCATTAGTGCTAAGTTGTGCAAAGAATAGGCCTGCACATCTATGCACCTATCTGGGTGACAACTGTGCATTGATGCATGACTATTTCTCAGACAACTACGCATTGGTGCATAGTTGTGAAAAGAACAGGTGCACACATGTGTTCACCTATCTGGGTTAAATCCATGCACTAGAGGCAAGGCTAAGGGGTTTGAAATTTTTGAATTTGTTATGCTTTTTATGAGGCCGATCAAGTGTTTCTATGTGGAAGTAGGCGATCATCATACTCCAGATATTATGATTCCAATGCATTGGAGAGAGCGTGATTAGGACCGTCTACGAGAGGTGGTGAGAGCACAACCGGATGTTTGGGGACACTTGGAATCTTGTGGGTTGCTCAAGTTCTTCGACTTCCCACTGATATGGTCATAGGATTTCCTACTTCAGTATCTGATTGTGATGCGGAGCACTGATTTGTAGTGCTTCATAGTTAGAGGACAACAGTTGAACTTCTCGGCTATTGAGGATGTGTATTTCTTGATGGGGCTCCCATTCCGATGGATGGCCCTTCCTATTGACCCCCAGCTGTCGGGGGATGTGTGAGTGGATGACTTGGCAGTTTGCCACTTCTCGGGGCCGAACCTGATGTCAGGTTTGATCATATGGATTGAGGTGATTGATGATATTCTAACAAAGTGCATCGCCGCTATGGTGGTGAGGATCTACAAATACTTGGGGACTTAGCGGATCATTGGAGGTCAGTTGAGGATAGTGGAGAGGGTCCTCCATGGGGACCTTTTTTCCTGTGGTATTCTTCTGAACACTAAGATGATGGGATAGGTGAACCAATGTTGGTAATCCAAATATGGTGACTTAGATTTTGGGTCCATTATAGTTGCCTAGTTTCTATAGAGGGTGCCTCTATTGCACCCGAGGATTCTGCTCGAGCTCGTGGGGAATGAGAGTCATGACTAATGCAGTGGGCCCATGTGTTGGATCGACACGAAGGTGGAGAGGCTGGCCATTATTTCATGGGTGTGGTGGTTGGAGTGTGGTGACAGATGCCATAGGTGATATTGAGGTATGCATATGTGGGTATGGAATACCTTCATGACCCAAATATGATGTTGCCTCCTGGGGAGGACTGGGATCATCAAGGTATGTTTCTGTATTATGTTTTGTGATTTGTGTTTTTGATAGATGGAATTGATGATGTATGTATATATGGATGTTGACACTATCTCTAGTGTTTTTTTGTATATGTAGGGCCCCGAGGCCGAGAGGTGAAGATGGTTGGGGTGTCAAATCACCGAGGACTAGTGCGATCAACACCTGCATAGCCGAGGGTGGGATAGAGGCAGAGATGAGATGACTCTAGTGTTGGAATAATGCATGAGCCATAGCCAGAGGCTGGAGGGATGTTGGAGGAACTGCACTGACATCTTGAGCAATTTTTGCAGGGTGTACCTGAGGGAATTTGGGCCCATATCTAGGATGAGGAGGTCTTGGAGCAATGTGTGCGCATACCAGTGGAGTGGCGGAATTTAATCCACTGAGCGACAGTAGTGGGGGAAACAATGATTGATTGAGTACCTCTTGGACCTGGAGGGTCCCTAGCTGGTGGGGCACCTCCAACTAACATAAGATCTGGGGGTGAGCTCTGGGGGCACCACTAGTGTTAGGTTTTGTATATAGAGGCTTGGGAGCCCATTTTCTATAGGGTAGTTCATACCTATTTTGTATCTATAGGGGCGAGAGGACTCACTCATATTTTTTGGATCATTCATGTCTCCATCTGTTTATGTTTTATGTTTATCATGTTTGTTCTATGTGTTATGCTAAATGATGATATTTATGTATAAAATGATGTTTAATGTGATAAATGCCAATCTAATACTAGGTTAGCCATGTGATTTGATACTTGATTAAGTTGTCTTGGAATATGTGTAAATGTGATTGAATCAAAGTTGCAAGATAGGAGTCTAAATTGTAGGTATTTGTGAAAGAGGCAAGGATTGCAAACATGATATACATTGGTGAGTTGTAGGACAACAATATGGGAATCTAAAAGAATTGTAAGGTGACAAATTTGGCAGTGATTGGCCTCTACAAGGAGACCAATGACGATGTCGTATTCAACTTGGTTGTTGTTGGCCGAGCCCAAACATACACCACTAGAGTGGAGCACTATATGTGAGGAAGTATAGAGGGCCTAAGCAGCCGAAGCAAGATTCTAGGTCCAGTGGTTGGCACCGTCAGTGTAACCGATGTGGTAGGCTGATGGATGATGCATCTTTCAATAACATGGATGATATATAAGACATGAGGAATGGTGGTGAAAAAAGAAGACTAAAAAGTATACAAATCTATACAAATAAAAACCTAAGGTAGGGGGGCTATGCTTAGGTGTAAAACTTCTTTAAGTATAACCCATTAACAAGTTTTTTGAGAGGGTAGCCTTCTAGAGAGGCCAGGATGTATGCATCTTTAGCGGACAATGTAGATTCCATGCCATAATGACTCAAATTTCCCATGGTCGAGAGTATCGTGGGCAATATCGTAGGCTAACACAAGATCTCCTTCATTAAATGAGAAAAGGTTGACATGGCGGTCGAAGGTGGATTTGGACCATCTTTTAGCTGCCTCATTTTTTTATAATGAAGATCGAGGATTCTCATCCAAAAACTCTAAGGTTAGCAGGCGCTGCTCCATTGGAGCAATGTTAGATAATAGCTCAATGGAAGTGTGTAATGTGGGGATTTCACACTTGATAGGGAGGGTGGGTTCAATCCCATGGATGAGGTGGAACAATGTAAAACCAGTGGCATTTTTTATTGTCGTGCGGTAATCCCATAATGCAGAAAATGACATATGATGCCAGTTAGTATTATATTTGTCGACAGTACGTTGTAGCATGGTTTTGAGGACTTTGCTGATAGCCTTGACCTGTATGTTGGACTGAGGTTAGTATGGGGAGGAAAAATCATGGGAAAATCCTAAATTTGATGAGAGTTCTACAAACATCTCATTCTCAAAGTGTTTACCATGATCGAACACTAACTGTAGTGGGACTCTAAATCAAGTAATGACGTGGTTGAAGAAAACACGCATTGTTGTGTCGATAGTGTTGTTGAAAGTGGGCATGGCTTCGACCCATTTGGTAAAGTAATCTACTGCCACGACAATGTACTTGTGTCCATTACTGGATGGAGGATGGAAATTCATGAAGTCTATGCCCCATTTATAGAAGGGACTGACGATGATGATTGAATGTAGAAGAGTTGGTGGTGCCCATGCTTTTTTTTCATAGAGTTGGCATTTTTCGCATCGCTTGACAACGTAGATGTAGTTATGAAACATTGTGGGCTAGAAGTACCCTTCTCGAATGATGTTTTGGGCAGTGGACATACCTGAGAGGTGACCACCACAAGCACTGTTATGGAAATTTTTCAAGACTCTGTCAACTTCATCGATGGTTAGACATCGACGAAGAATGGTGTCCACCCCATGTCGATAGAGCACATCTCTGATAAGGAGGTATATGCTCCTCAATGTAGTCCACAAAAATATATATATATATGCTCCTCAATGTAGTCCACAAAAAAAAATGTTACGATGTATTTTGAATTAGGGTTTCAATCTATTCAAAACATCCTACCAATGTCTTCTATTCCCATCTGGAATTGGTCCGAAAAATCAACGGCAAAGACACGGTTGATGAGTTAATGGTCAAAGACCGAAATTGTTGGGTCGAGTTTGAAGAAAAATATAATAAGTTAGAATCGCCGGCTTTTAAGTCACCATCAATTTCGATTTACACAGACCCGGTCTTTGTATTTGGCAATCAGACAGAGCTGGGTCTTTGTATTTTGCATTTAAGTAAACATCAATTTCCATGTTCACACATAAAATATATATAGCAGTCTAAATGTTCTATTTTTTATTTATTTTTTAACTGATAATGAATACAGTGCATTTAATGAACATAATATATTATATAGTAAATTAATCATTAACTTACTGCTAAATCCTATAAGAAACATTTGCCCAAAATTCGTTGAGAAATTGTTGGATTAGTAGAATTGAGTGATTATTTTTGTATAATCAATCTGTATAATCAAACTGCTTTAGGGATTTTTCAACATTCTGAATCCATTTCTGCATTCAGAAATAGATTTTGAACAACAAAAAATAGTGATTCCTGTAAATTTACATCGCCATATCAACCAATTTTTACCTATTATGGCAATATGAACACAATTATACTTGAAAATAGAAGAAATGAAATAAACAACAACTAAGCTCCATTATTTCTAAGTCTCTCCTTTAATGGATAAATGGACTATCTACAATACAAATGCCTAATTTACAACTTGACTCTAACAATTTCATTTTGACCTTTCTTGTTGTTGTCACATAGTGATGGAGATGGAGCTTTTTCCTTGGCTTGATGCTCCAAATATGTTCTTGGAAGCATTTGTCTTTAATGCTTGCAAATTCTTCCAACTTCTCATAAGTGGGTTGCTTCCCTTTCTGGATACAATCAACAATGTCTTGCTCAATACACTGTTGCAACATCAATTCATAATAATACTTGATTTCTTCTCGGCTCCACACCATAAAAAATGACTAAATAGTTTCTTCATCAATATCTTCATTTTCTTCCATGTTTTCTTCATAATCACTCACTACTGAAAATGAATTGTTGTCCTATAAACTTGCACACTAAAAAACATTGTTACAATCATATGAAAAATCATAGGGCGAACCATATCGGTTCTTTTCATTTTTCTGTTCTAAGAGAGCTTTCCTTTCTTTGTCTTTCTTACTTGCCTCTAATGTCGCATTATAATCTTCATTTTCAGCTTCAACTGCTATAACAACTGGTTGTTTCATGTCTTCAACCTCTTTACCAAGCTCTATCATATTGTCTTTCACTTTGTTTTTGTATGCATATAAGATTTTCTTCTCACCAAACAATATCTCATCAATAAGATGTTTCTCATGCATTAGAATTGACCACTCTTCCTGATATGAATAGTTTTCATCAAATTTGACTAAATTTACCAAAGATTCACACATGGGTTCATCAACAGTTACACATCCATCTCCATCATCAATCTCATTTGAATTCACCACATCACTAAATACTCTTTCATAGGGAATTTCCTTACTATGACATGTGACTTTACTATTATACACACTTTCTTCATTAATCATCAATTTCAATGCTACCATTTTCAGTCGCTATTTAGTTATAAAGCTTCCAACACTATCATCATTTTCAACAACAATGTCGTCATGAACTTCAACATTCTCACTCCACTTCTTCATTTCAAGAATATCCCAAAATATTTTTGCACTAGGTATTTCACCAAATTCACCCAAAATACTAGAAAAAATGTTTTCCTCCACTACTGATATAATAAGTTGTAATAATATTGCACCTCTTCTCTTATCATAGAAATTGACACAACCTTCATGATCATAATGCAATAAATCTACTAACCATAGTAATTTTTTCATTTCAGTTGCCCAAGGTTCATAATTTATACTGAGAAGAATGACAAATTTGGAACAATATTTTATATACTTCATTAAATTCTTCATTGATTTCTTCTTGGTATCCAATGATCTGGTCCAACACTGCATTCTGATTATTAAGCATGGGTTCTTCATCTGTAACTACAAACACATCATACTGAAACACTTCACTATAACACCTCCATTAGCAATAAATTAGAGTGCTCATGTCAAACCATGTACACACTTTGCGATCTACTCAGGTCTACCAATAGTAGCAATGGATCGATTCTCAAGACTGCAGATTTGTGATATCATAAGTTTAATGCAGACTTTCAGAGACGAAAATCAATTGATGCAGTCATAAATTTGTACTTAGTGGAACAACAAACCACATTCACATATGCGTAATCTCTAAGAGGATAAAGATAACAGACCTACTTATCTATTTTTTCGATGAGGGGGCTATGGCCACTCTTTTATATTGGGTGCACTCTCACTCCAAAGGTTGCTTAAAGGAATACATGTCACTTAATTGCAGAGCAAGAAATGTATTGAGTGGGAATAATGTGTGTTAGTATTGATGCCAACATTATATTATTATAATATTCATTTCAAAACATAAGTGTTATCATGAATAATAAAAGGAACTAAGATGTGGAGGCCATGGCGCTCATCAGAAAACCCACCAAAAGACCGATCAACAATTCTGTTGATGCTCTATTTCTCCATGTCGGGAAAATAAAAACAAGGAAGATGGGCAGGTTCCTCATATCCAGTTCCACTACTTCTCTAAAATCTAGCAACAGCTACTATAATACTTTACACGTCAATGACTTCACACCAATGCTCATGGCGCTATCACACATCTTACACATGCAGTGGATATCTTCACTCGAGTTATATGATGTCGAGTACAAAAATAAATTATGGCAATGAAAATGTTGTTGTAAATGCAAATCAATGGATGCACCAACAAATAATTCAATCCAAATGATAGCAGCAACGACTTTTCTTCACTGGAAACGGTGGAAACAATGACGACTTTACTTTGCACAGATTTGGATCTCAGCCTCCTCTCACCCCTGACGTAGGAGTTCACATCGGGTTCACCAAAAATCAATTCTCTGTACAAATTGGCTCAATAATAGCAATGATCACATCTCTCCTCAGCACACAATCTCATGTCAATGGTGCTTCCTTTTGAAAGTTTCAAAGAATAATGAATTATCGTGTAGATTTCTTCAAAAGAACTATAACCTTCAAGAGGGTGCGCTTGCGAGGCAACATAGCAAACCTCTCTTCAATTATACGATAGAAGTGTCCATCATTAACATAAAACTCCACACTTTCTTCAATTTTTCATTGACATAAGACCAACAATTTGTCATATAAATTTCATAATGCAGTAACAGATGACTTCGAACCAAAAATTTCCGTAGCCATTGAAGGATTTACCAATGGTCAAGATGACCCAATCAATCGATTCAAAGACATTTTATCCACAAATTGCATCGATAATTTCTTGTGAAAACACATAATTCTTCTCCACACTTTTCGCCCCGAGAATTGTCATTTATATTAAATCTTCCTACAATGGATTTCTCACCATCGATTTAAAATCAATCCTCCACTGGTTACTTCATCACTCTTAATCAAGCTCTGGTACAGTCTGGTTCCCTCTGTACAAGCCTTATTCCTTTTGGTATCTTTCAAGAATTAGCTCTTTATGTTTTGAAAGCCCCACAGGTTGCATTCTTCCAATAGCTCCATATTTCATGGCTTCTTGATATCCCATTCAATCATGACATTTTTTATCATGAATGCTCAACTCCATCATATCATAAACATGCTATGATAAACCACCAAGCCCATAAGGGCTGGGCTTTTTACTGCGCAGAGATAAAAGGAAAACGTGACTCGAAGGAAAAGGTATACAAAAATACAATAAAATCGAGACTGATCTACGTTAATTTGGAAAATGAAAAGTCATATCCTTCCAAGTTTGGTTCTAAGTTCGCCGCCTTCACCAGATGCAGCCACCAACAGAACTTGATCTCTGCATCTTCACGCCCTTCAATTTACGACGACCCCTCAAGGCTCGATAGATATGGGCACGTCTCCCGTGGCTCCTCTCCGCAAATATTTGCAACGAATCATTGCCTTGTTCTGCACTAGGTACAAAGGCCCACCAGACTGGTGGCCCTCAACTAAAAAAACATGACTAAAATTCTCAGCACGACAACATTCTTACCCAAAGATCTCAACAACATAAGAGATGACTCCTCCAGATCAAACAATCTGTTACACATTCACCAAAATGCCTCTACTTCTCCTATCCTCACGGATCTATAACTAGAGCCGATGTAACAGGCATATATCCCTTGTGAGCAACGGGTCCTTGCTTTCTGCAACAAAAGTATATCTGAATAACAATAAGAAAATGTCACCTCTCAATTAAAGAATGTTGGAAGCATGAACGACTTCCTCACTTTGATACCAACTTGAAATTAGAAGGAGAGAAATAAATTGGATTCTCTCAGGTGAGGAAACACTTGGAGGCCATCAAAGCAAAGCCACACACCGGGCATTTCAATAAATCAATGAACAATACAATATATAGGATGCTATTCGTTTTAGACAGTTGGAACCAACCTCAACCAAATCCTAAATAAACATCGCAACTAATCTCCATTATTTCTAAGTGTTATCATATTCATCGTAATAAAATAATCTAAATCATAACTACATTCACATAAGTATACTAACAAAAAGATCCACGAACGAGTAACGTCTCTATGCCATTTTATTTGAATATGATGAAATAGCAAGAAATGGTTGGAAGGGCATCGAGATTGAAATAGTTAGTAAAGAGATTGGTGTTAGTGAATTTCCTGAAATAACAAGAAATGGTTGGAAGGGCACCGATATTGAACTAGTTACTAAAGAGATTGTTGTTAGTGAATTTCATGTGAATGTAGGTTTGAAACATAATAGTAACTCTAGAAAATAACTTTTAAAATAACAATAATATGTTTAGTTAAAAGATTTGACACTTTGATGTTCAGAGGGATTATGACTAAAGGCCATGTCCTAGTTGATGTGAGATGATAGAAGTTACTATTGAAATGTGCCAACTAATTTCCCATGATTGTTGGGATATGCGTGAACTTGTTGGCTCTTACTACTCTACATTTAGCTGAACCAAATCAACTAAAAATAGAATATGGACATGTGTAATTGTTTGATCAGTTTGTGTAACTTTTTGATAAATTTTTTATATCTATGCATTCCCGTAGTGACAAAGCAGAGTGTGGGATGAGTGTAAGGAAGATTGTAAGCTGATGTTTCGTTGTTGTAATTATCCCTTGATCAATAAGAATATCAATTATCATTGACCCATGGATGTTTCCCTTTTGAAGGTTTTACCACATAGAGACTGTGTTCATTGTGTGATTGTTTCTTGCTTTATTTCTTCCATAAACATTTTGTATGTTTATGATTCCGTTGCACAACAAGTGGTATCATAGAAAGTTAGCCAAGCCAAGTGGATCTACGTGATTTTAAGAGAGCCATTGGGAAATATGCATGATGTAAGTGTTTGATCTATGTGTCGCGTGATGGAAGAGGATGGATTTGTTGTACATGGGTGATAGTTTCTAACCTATCATGGGTAAACCCACTGGGAGGGTGAAAAGAGGTATTAAAGTGGACTTTTGGTTACATCATGTAACACAAGGTAGATTTGTACCGGGTTTTTTAAGAAAAATATATATTTTATGAAGGATCAGAACACGAGGTATGAAGGATCAATTTTACATTAAGCATAAGATATATCTCATAAAGGATCACTTTGAATTAATGTGTGGAGTTATAAAGGATCTCCTTTTATAAGAAAATGAGGTGGATGCTTATTTTTAAGAGGTGGATGGTTAGTTGTTTAAAAGGTGAATTTTTTAAAAGGTTTTAAGGAATATATATTTTAAATATTGTCTGTCTTAAACCATTTTTTGTTCAACCTTGAAATAAGATAATTCCTCCATATTAAAAAAAAAAATCTTGGTTTATTATAAGTTGTGGTTTGAGAGTTTGTGCTAATGGTAAAAGTGCAGAGTTCAAAGTTTGAGGTGGATAAATTCAATGGAAAGAATAAATTTGAGCTATGAAAGATCAAGATGTGGGATCTGCTTGTGCAACAAGGATTGCAAAAGGAATTGGCAGGAAAGACAAAGAAATGACAAGAATGATAGATGAGGACTGGGAAAATCTAGATACAAGAGCCTTTAGTAACATTTGTTTTTGTTTGGAAAATGAAGTTTTGTTTAACATCGTTGGAGAGTAGACAAAAAAAGACTTATGGAACAAAATGGAAAGAATTTACATGGAAAATTCCTTGACGAACAAAATCTTCTTGAAGAGGTAGTTGTATAGCTTACGGTTGAAAGACGGTACAAAAATTTCCGATCATTTAAATGTTTTCAATACTCTGATTTGTCAATTTTCTAATATGAAAGTAAAATACAATGATGAGGACAAAGAAGTCATGCTATTGTGTTCATTCCCTGAATCTTGGGATCATTTATTCAAATCCATGTGGTTTATCACAAAAGACACTCTTGATTATGATACTGTTGTGGGATATTTATTAATTGAGGTGACGAGGACAAGATCTAGTCAAGAAAATCCAACATCAGAAGCAATGGTGGCTAGAGGTCGATATAAAGAAAGAGGGGGCGATTCACGAGGTACATCTAGAGATAAGTTAGAAGGAAGAAAGTGTAGAGAAAAATGATGGTTATGGAACAAAATAGGGAATCTCAAGAAAGATTGCTAGAAAAGAAAAGAATCTAAGGAGAATGCCAAAAAGAAAGAAATTTTGACTGAGACAGATTTAGGTATGATTGATGAAGTTTTATCCATTTCTAGTATATTACAATATTAGGAAGAATGGTTGTTAGATTATGGTGCTTCCCACCACATGTGCTCACATAGAAATTGGTTCACTTCTTACCAATATGTTGATGAAGGTGTTGTTTTTATGGTAAATGGTATTTCTTGTAAAACTATTGGGGTTCACAGCATTAGAATCAAGATGTTTGATGGTATTGTTAGAAAGTTAACAAATGTAAGACATGTACCCGAAATTAAGAAAAAAATGATTTCCTTAGGGGTTTTGGATTATAGTGGATATAAGTATAGAAGTAAAGGTGGAGCACTAAAAGTGTCGAAAGGAAGTTTAGTGGTGATGAAGGAAACACAGATTGATATGGAAAAGAAAAGAATCTGAGGACAATGCCAAAAAGAAAGAAAATTTGACTAAGATAGATTCAGGTATGATTGATGAAGTTTTATCCATTTGTAGTGTATTACAATATCATGAAGAATGGTTGTTAGATTATGGTGCTTCCCACCACATGTGTTCACATAGAAATTGGTTCACTTCTTACCAATATGTTGATGAAGGTGTTGTTTTTATGGGAAATGGTATTTCTTGTAAAACTGTTGGGGTTGGCAGCATTAGAATCAGGATGTTTGATGGTATTGTTAGAAAGTTAACCAATGTAAGACATGTACCCAAAATTAATAAAAATTGATTTCCTTGGGGGTTTTGGATTCTAGTGGATATAAGTATACAGGTAAAGGCGGAGCACTAAAAGTGTCAAAAGACGATTTAGTGGTGATGAAGGAAACAAAGATTGATATTCTTTATAAGCTGGAAGGAAATACTGAAGTGGAATCTAAGGTAAGAGATGTATCTTCTTGTTTATGGCATCAACAACAAGGTCATATGAGTAAGAAAGGGTTGCAGATACTCGTAAACTGTAAGTTACTTCCAGACTTACAATCTTTGTTTTTGAATTTATGCTTGTATTATATCTTTGCTGGTTATGGTGATGAAGTTAAAGGATATAGATTATGGGATCCTACTACCCACAAAATCATTATTATCATATATATGTACATGGAACAGTTAGAATTAGTCCATGATGACAAAG
Source organism: Picea abies (assembly GCA_900067695.1). Lineage (NCBI taxonomy): Eukaryota > Viridiplantae > Streptophyta > Pinopsida > Pinales > Pinaceae > Picea > Picea abies. The sequence goes on from CBVK0102745389.1 coordinate 38,756, forward strand.
AGGGATTTGTTTTCAAACTCAAGGAATAATTGTATGGCCTAAAGGTATGTAGACAATGGTACAAGATGTTAGATTCTTTCAGGGTGAGCCAAAATTTATCAAGAAATAAATATAATCATTATGTTTATGGTTCATTTTTTATCTTGATGTTATTTGTTGATGATATGTTTGTTGCAATCCAAAGCATGTTTGAGATCAATAGGTTAAAGACTCAATTGGACAAGAACTTCTAGATGAAAGATCAAGGAGTAGAAAAAAAAATCTTGGGCATAGAAGTATATAGAGATGGGAATAATGGTAAGTTGTGGTTATCACAACAAAAGTCTATGTAGAATATCCTAATAAGGCTTAGTATGAACATTGTGAAACCAATAAATATTCTTTTATCTTTCAATTCTAAGATTTATTCATGTTTATGTCCTGGTTATGATGAAGAAAAGGTTTTGTCTCATATCCCATATGTTAGTACAATGGGAAGTATGTATGTGATGTAATGGTTAAGATTAAATATTTCACATGAAGCAACTGGTGTTGTCAGTGGACACATGGAAAATTCAGGTAAAGAGCATTGGGAATGGGTGCTTCAATATCTTACAGGCACAACGAGTATCACCTATAGTGCTTGCAATGATTTAGTCTGTGGTTATGTTGATTTAGAACTTACATGAGACTTGGAAAAGAGGAGATCTACCTCAAGTTATGCCTCACATGAATGCAAGGATCTATTGGGTAAGTTTGGACAAGTACAGGATAGGGTGTTCTGTGGTAGTCAAAGTGTTGCACATTTGAATAACATTCCAATGTATCAAAATGGGACAAGGAATAATTTGTAATATAGGTTACTGATGGAGGTGGAGAGGTCCATACTCGAGAAAATTGTGTAGAGATGTTCATGAAACCAATATTGTTAGAGAAGGTGCGATCATGTTTGGCTTCTCTTGGCTTGCAGGAAAGATAATGAATAAATTTGGGCATGAAATATCAGGTAAATTATTGTCAAGGTGGAGATTGTTGAAATGTGCCAATTGATTTCCCACGATTGTTGGGATATGGGTGTATTTCCTGGCTCTTACTAATTTGTAGTTAGCTAAACCAAATCAACAAAAAATAGAATATGGAAATGCCTAACTATTTGATCAATTTGTGTAACTTTTTGGTATATGTTTTATCTATCCATGCCTGCAGGGGAAAAGAAGAGTGTAGGATGAGTGTAAGGAATATTTTAATCTGGTGTTTGTTTGTTGTAATTCTCCCTTGATCAATAATAATACATATTATCATTTCCCCTTGGATGTTTCCCTTTTGAAGGGTGTTGTGTTGGTTTTGTCACTTGGGTGAGAAAAACAACAACACTTGTATGTCTAAATGAGCCTTCTAGATAAGACAAAAGTTTGTGAGTGGGTTAAAAAATCCAAACACGTGTATAAACAAATAAATAAACTAAAACAGCTAAGAAATAAATGTTAGAAAGCACGAGAGAATTAGAACCATGAAATTCAAACAATGACCAACATAATGCTACTAATGGATCAATATATTAGTAGGAAAGACACTGTAGAGAAAAATAAGGACTTATGAGTCCCCTCTTCCTCCTTGGGAGGGCTCTTGAGTTCCCTAATGGAGATCTCTTCATATAATGGAAAAAATGGAAAATGGTGAAGAACAACAATGCCTATTCCCTCGAGAGGTTAGTCGAATGGCCTATCGCAATGGTGCTTGAAGGCTCCAAAGAGAAAAGAGGATTCTCAAGGGAGAATTCTTGCAGCATAACAATACTATGAAGATATTGGTTTTTTAGTGCACCCATGGCTCTTATTTATATCATTCATACATGGAAAAATATATTTGGTTCATAGTGTGAACAAGGGGCCTTTTAGAGCACCCTCTAGTCCTTGACCAACCTCCTATTTAGATTTCTCTTAGATATGAGGGTCAAATCATGTTGGGGGTTGGTCCAAAATTGGTTGAGGGGCTGACAAGATCCATAAATGCATCGTTCATAGAACTACGTGGATTTTCTAGTACATAGTCACACACTTGGCTCATTGTGCGCACTGAGGGTTGTGTTGGCCCGCACACACTGTGAATTGTACACACACTTGCTTTGGTGAATCTGCAGATTTCAATTTTTGACCCAATTGTATAGTTTTTTTTCCTTTTGATTGCATCTCAGTGTTATAGGAGGACTAATTGTTGTTGGCATTGACGTTTTATTTAACCATTTGTGTGCAATGTTGCAGATGATTTTTCAGTGATAATATATGCTCCCCGATGTGTGAGGTTAGGAGCATGCATATAGATGAAATACATCAATGTTTCTTTTCCTAAGAGTGTCCTTGTAATGAATAGTTAAGAGAGGAACTACAAGAGCGATCCACTAGAGGGAGAGGGAAAACTATGGGACCCAAACCTTTTTCTAGGGAGAAAAATGAAAATCTATGTACAAACGAAGCGGGCATGCCCCATGCTCATATCATGTAACCAAAATGTGAGACTGTAACTGAAGACGTATGTTGATGTAGATAACTGCAGCGCCCTCGGGGGCAGTTGATAAGGACATATGACAATTCTAAATGGTGAATGGACTCTGAAGTGAGGCAAGGATGATTGTAAGAATTGTCGATGACTCATAGGAATTGATGGAATAACGAATTCAAAGGTCTTCGACTGGTATGAAATAACTACAATAGTTGCATAGTAAGACCCACCGTAACATGAGAGTTTGTTGAAGTCGAATATTATGGGGGTCAATAGAATCAGAGAGTAATGATGATTCTCTCTATTTCATCTGAGATTCTTGATTGTAAAGGTAATGAGAGTCAAGATATTGCTTCCCTTCCACAAACTGTGATGATGTCAACAGAAAGGGAGACACGAATCCAAGAAGAAAAGGGCTTTGTGAAATATACTGAGATGATATCAAGTACTAATGGGTAACATGAATGAAGTCAAGATTCTGTGCGACTCAAGACTGCCCTTAGTTGGGTAATTTTGGAGGGTGATTGGCAGCAACCGTAAAATTGGATCTAGTGTTAGGGGGATGACTAGATATGGGGTTGAACTATGTTAGAGGCTAACAAAGGGGAAAAAATCAGAGATCATGGGTATATGGACTTGAGATACTTGGGGTTTGTGAATAATGTTTGTATGAAAAGAAAGTGGATGCCCCAACCAAGGGAGACATGGGTTTCTTTTCCAGGAAAAAATGGCTAACAAGGGTGACGACGAAAAAGATAAGTAAATGTTGAAAACAACGGATTTTTACAATTACCAAATAAATAAAGAATAATTGGGGTTGGGTATGCAGATATAGAAATGGGTGGCCCAGTGAAAGATGGATTGGCCTGTGAAGGCGCAAGTTTGTGAAATAAAATTGGTGGGGGGTGGGGGCCCCATGGGTGAGTTTCTGTATTAGGTAAGTGAATGGAGGACAATCTGCAAATGGGAAAATAGAGGGTGGATGAGATGGATGGATAATGATACTGCAGAGGTGCAGTCAATAGAACTGGGATGATATGAATTGGGAGTCTAGTGGGAAACCTAGCAATATGATGAGAATAAGTATGGTGTTCATTCTCAGAAGTGCATAAGACTATCGGGACTCCCATCCCTAGGGGCTGAAATTAACACGAGTGTCAAGTGGCCAAGGGGAACTATGAATGGGACAACTCATGTGGGGGAGAGTGCTACTAGGTTCCTGTACCCAAATACAACGTAGGTAATCGTACTGCAGAGCCGGATGTAAGGACCCTAAAGGTAAATGTTAGAGGGTGTGACTGGGAGATGTAATTGATTTACAGAGGGAATAATTACATGCCAGTGTCGAAGATATACCTGAAGGGGTTGTAAGATTGCGAAACAGGTACCTTCATATGAAAAACAAATACTCGACGTGAACAATATTTGATGATAAAGAACATATAAAAATTATTTGATAAAACAAAACATGAGCATGTGTACCTAAACGTGACTTGAGAAAAATGCTCCTCCGGGGCCAAGTTTAGATGATGGCTCGGGGAAGGTGAGTATGTAGATGGTGGGACCAGGATCTCGTGGCTAAGAATGGATTGAAAAATGAAGGCTCTGGGCTTTTGTAACAGAGTGTGAAAGTTGGGAAAAAGGTGGTATATATGGTTGGTGGGCCCACAATGCCACCTCATTTATACCTCTCACCATAGCTGAATTGATGGGAGTGTGCTGAGGAATTTGGAGATTGTGAGAGTGTGAGGCTACTGTTATGAGAGTGGTGAGAGACAAGTTAGTGGTCTTATCCTTATTCATCATGTGAAATTCTTATAATGTAGGTAGGGACTGTAGGGAGGGTTGTAAAGGGGACTTTTTGGGTAGGGTCCCACTAGTGCACTAGAAAAGGAGGAATGCTTGTGCACATGTGCATGGGAATAATCCCTTTTCCAGTGCATAGTGTGTGGATTTTCTTGACACATCTGCACATGTGGGGACGGATGAGGGAAATAGAAGCACACATGATATGCATGCCTATTTGACTGACCGCTGCACACTGATGCATGTTTTTCTCTCAGACAATTGTGCATTGGTTCGCAGTTGTGCAAAGAACAGGTGTGCACATCTATTCACCTATCTAAGTGATAGTTGTGCACTGATGCGCGATTGTTTCTCAGACAGCTGCACATTAGTGCATAGCTATGAAAAGAACAGGTGCACACATGTGTGCACCTGTCTGGGTTAAATCCTCGCACTAGAGGCAAGGCTAAGTGGTTTGAAAATTTTGAACTTTTGATGCTTTTTATGAGGCTGATCAAGTGTTTCTATGTGGAAGTAGGCGATCATCATACTCCAGATATTACGATTCCAATGCACTGGAGAGAGCGTGACTGGGACCATCTACGAGAGGTGGTGAGAGCATAGTCGAGTGTTTGGGGACACTTGGCATATTGCAGGTTGCTCAAGTTCTTCGACTGCCCACTAATATGGTCACAAGATTTCTTGCTTTAGTATCTGATTGTGATGTGGAGCATTGATCTGTAGTGCTTCATAGTTAGAGGACAACAGTTGAAATTCTCGGTTATCGAGGATGTGTATTTCTTGATGGGGCTCTCATTCTGGGGGATGTCCCTTCTTATTGACCCCCATTTGTCGGGGGATGTGTGAGTGGTTGACTTGGTAGTTCACCACTTCTCGGGGCCAAACCCGATGTCATGTTTGATCATTTGGATTGAGGCGATCGATGATATTCTGACAGAGTGCATTGCTTCTATGGTGGTGAGGATCTACAAATACTTGGGGACTCAACAGATCATTGGAGGTTAGTTGAGGATAGTGGAGTGGGTCCTCGATGGGGACCTTTTTTCTTGTGGTATTCTTCTGCACACTAGGATGATGGGATAGGTGAACTGGTGTCGGCGATCTAAATATGGTGACTTAGATTTTGTGTCCAATCTAGTTGCCTGGATTCTATAGAGGGTGCCTTTATTGCACCTGAGGGTTCTGCTCGAGCCCATGGGGAATGAGAGTCATGACTGATGCGGCCATGTGTTGGCTTGACACAGAGGTGGAGAGGGTGGCCTTTATTTCATGGGCATGGTGGCTTGCATGTGGCGACATATGCCATAGGTGATATTGAGGTATCCATACATGGGTATGGACTACCTTCATGACCCAAATATGATGTTTCCTCCTGGGGAGGATTGGGATCATCGAGGTATGTTTTTGTATTATGTTTTGTGATTTGTTTTTTTGATAAATGGAATTGATGATATATGTATATATGGATGTTGACACTATCTTTGGTGTTGTTGTGTAGATGTAGGGCCCCGAGGCTGAGAGGTGAAGATGGTTGGAGCGTCGTTTCGCCGGGGACCAGTGCAATCAACACCTGCATAGCTGAGGGCAGGACAGAGGTGGAGATGAGATGACGCTAGTGTTGGAATAGCGCATGAGCCACAGGCAAAGGCTGGAGGGATGTTGGAGGAACTACACCGATGTTTTGATCATGTTTTGCAGGGTGTACTTGAGGGAATGTGGGACCATATCTAGGATGAGGAGGTATTGGAGCAGTGTGTGGGCGTACTAGCAGAGTGGTAGAATTTAATCCACTGAGTGGAAGTAGTGGGGGAAATAATGATTGATCAAGTACCTCATGGACCTAGAGGGTCCCTAGCTCTGGGGGCACCACGAGTGTCAGGTTTTGTATATAGAGGCTTGGGAGCCCATTTTCTATAGGGTAGTTGATACCCATTTTGTACCTATAGGGGCGGGAGGACTCACTGGCCTATGAGCGATGTATATGTATTTTTTGTAAACACATATGACACTTTGATTATATATATATAGACATATTTTTTGGGTCAGTCATGTCTCCATCTATTTCTATTTTATGTTTATGATGTTTGTTCTATGTGTTATGATAAATGATGATGTTTATGTATAAAATGATGTTTAATGTGATAAATGCCAATCTAATACTAGGTTAGCCATGTAATTTGATACTTGATTAAGTTGTCTTGGAATATGTGTAAATTTGATTGAATCAAAGTTGCAAGATAGGAGTCTAAATTGTAGGTATTTGTGAAAGAGGCAAGGATTGAAAACATGATATACATTGTTGAGTTGTAGGATGACAAGATGGGAATCTAAAAGAATTCTAAGGTGGCGAATGTAGCAGTGATTGGCCTCTACGAGGAGACCAATGAAGACATCATATTCAACTTGGTTGTTGTTGGCCAAGCCCAAACATATACCACTAGAGTGGAGCAGTATATGTGAGGAAGTATAGAGGGCCTAAGCAGTCGAAGTAAGATTCTAGGTCTAGCGGCTGGCACCATCAGTGTAACCGATATGGTAGGCTGATGGATGATGCATCTTTCAATAACATGGATGATATATAAGACATGAGGAATGGTGGTGAAAAAATAAGACTAAAACCTATACAAATCTATACAAATAAAAACCTAAGGTAGGAGGGCTACGCTTAGGTGTAAAACTTCTTTAAGTACAACCCGTTAACAAGATTTTTGAGAGGGTAGCCTTCTAGAGAGGCTAGGATGTATGCATATTTAGTGAGGTAGTGTTGGACAATGTAGATTCCATGCCATAATGACTCGAATTTCCCATGGTCAAGAGTATCATGGGCAATATCGTAGGCTAACACAAGATCTCCTTCATTAAATGAGCGAAGGTTGACATGGCAGATGAAGGTGGATTTGGACCATTTTTTAGCTGCCTCATTGTTTTGTAATGAATATCAGCAATCCTCATCCAAAAACTCTAAGGTTAGCAGGTGTTGCTCCATTGGAGCAGTGTTAGGTAATAGCTCAATGGCAGTGTGTAATGTGGGGAATTCACACTCGATAGGGAGGGTGGGTTCGATCACATGGATGAGGTGGAACGATGTAAAACCAGTGGCATTTCTAACTGTCGTGTGATAATCCCATAATGCGAAAAATGACATATGATTCCAGTTGGTATTATGTTTGTTGACGGTACGTTGTAGCATGGTTTTGAGGACTTTGTTGATAGCCTTGACCTGTATGTTGAACTTAGCGTAGTATGGGGAGGAAAAATCATGGGAGAAGCCTAAATTTGATAAGAGTTTTGCAAACATCTCATTCACAAAGTGTTTACCATGATTGAACACTAACTATAGTGGGACTTTGAATCAGGTAATGACGTGGTTGAAGAAAAAATGTGTTGTTGTGTGAGTAGTGTTGTTGAAAGTGGGCATGGCTTCGACCCATTTGGTCAAGTAATATACTTCCACGACAATGTACTTGTGTCCATTACTGGATGGAGGATGGAAATTCATGAAGTCTATGCCCCATTTACAGAAGGGCCGACAGTGATCACTGGATGTAGAAGAGTTGGTGGTGCCCATGCTTTGTTTTCATAGAGTTGGCATTTTTCGCATCGCTTGACAACGTGGATGTAGTTATGAAACAATGTGGGCTAGAAGTACCCTACTCAAATGATGTTTTGGGTGGTGGACATACCTGAGAGGTGACCACTGCAAGAGCCACTATGGAAATCATTCAAGACTCTGTCAACTTCATCGATGGTCAGACATCGACGAAGAATGGTCTCGACCCCATGTCAATAGAGGACATCTCCAATGAGGAGGTATCGGGGGGCCTAATGGTGAATGCATTGACGATAATCTCGAGAGAGATGAGACCCCAAAAAAATTTCCCACAGGTAGATGAGAAGGACACTGTACCAGGGGTCATCAGAGGGGATGAAGAAGAGGTGTTCATCGAGAAAATATGTATTGATGGGGGCAGATTTAACATCTGAGGGAAAATTCGTAATGAGTTCAACGAGGGCAAGCACTTTATTGATTTTGGGAGTTAATAACTCTAGGTCATATTCCTCTAGGATAACGATCCATCGAGAAAATTTTCCATTAATTTGTCTTCGACTAAGCAAGTACTACATGGGTTTGGAATCTGCGACTACCTTGGTAGTTCCAAGAAGGATATAATGACACAAATTTTGGATTGTGAGGACAACTTCTAGGGGGAGTTTCCCATTATGATTATATTTCAAGGGTGGCCCTAAAATATTTTTACTAATGTAGTAAATGACATGTTCACACCTATCATCCCCTAATTGGACGAGGTCTTATGCGACTGTGATGGATGAGGCTGACAAGTAGAGGATGTAATCATGATCATAGTCTATGGGAGTAATCAAAGGGGCATTGGATAAGGTGGATTTTAAATCATCAAAAATTGTTTTAGCATGTTCATCCCATCGAAATGGGATATCATGACGCAGTAAGTGGAGAAAACCATGTGCGCCACTGGCGTAATATGGGATAAAGCGATGTAAAAATTTGGCTTTTCCTTGCAAGCTCTGCAGTTGGCGTAAATTCCTAGGTGGTGGAATTTCTATGATAGCTTGGACCTTGAGGGGTTCCACCATGATGCCATTTGGGGAGACAATGAACCCAAGGAGGCGTCTGACCGTTACGCAAAAGACACACCTGAGGGGGTTCAAGCGGATATTGCATTAGCGACATCGTTGGAAAACAATGTGTAAGTCGTCTAAATGATGAGTTCATTTTTTGGATCGAGCAGTGAGGTCTTTCAAGTAAGCAAGGATGATGCTAGAAAGATAATGGAAAACATAGGTCATGGCCCGTTGAAATGTAGCACCTGCATTCTTGAGTCCAAAAGGCATGATGCAATAAGAAGAGGTACCCCAAAGGGTAGTAAAAATAGTTTTATATTGATATGCTTGATGGATTTGAATTTGATTGTAGTCGGAGAACCCATCCATAAAGGACAGTGCCTCATGGACGACATAGTCATCGATAATTTGGTCGATGAAAGAGGTTGGAAAGTTGTCTTTGGGACATGCATGGTTGATATCGTGAAAGTATATGAAAACGTGAATAGTGGCCTTATTTTTGTTAATAGGGATGGGGCTGGAGACCCATGAAGTGTACGCAATGGGGTAAATGAACCCAACAACGCGTAACTTGTCAATTTTAGATTTGATAGTTGAAGATTTCGATGGGTGAAGTGTTCGAAAAGAAAGGTATTCCAACAGAGGATGAACACCTTCAGTAACCACTCACATAACCAGATCAAATATCAATAGACCGATGTTTTCACGTGGTAAAACTCCTATGGGGAAACATCCACGACCCAAGCCAATGCGACCACTTGGATTAGTTTATTAATGAAAATGAAAATGATTATAGAGAGATTTTACAAGAGATTTTCTCACAATTGATCATCGACAAATGACCCTCCATGCTCTTTAAATAGAGATCATGGACCAATCGGGTATTAAGCCACATATCAATGTCCATTAAGATCGAGGAGATTATGAACCATCATATCACTCTATGTCGGGAACATATCATGACTGTTGGATTTCCTAACTACAAATGCATACTAATGAATACTAAAGAAAGACACTTTTACCTAACGACACATTAGACCAAGTAGATCTTAACTAACTCCTAATTGTCTAAATATCCTAACATCCCCCCTTGAGAAAAACTTGGGATAGGATTGAAGGATTTACAATGGTGACACAATAGGAGAAGGAAGTAGGTATTAGATCCTATCCCCACTTAATGACAACTTCCTAAACTCCTAACATAGATTGAAGTTTGGAAAACTTCGCTTCTGTAAGAGACTTTGTGAAAATGTTTGCAACTTGATATTCTATAGGGGAAAAGTGTAGTTCAATAACTTGATCATGAATGAGATTTTTGATGAAGTGCATGTGTAGCTCGATGTGTTTGATATGCTGATGTTGAAATGGGTCTTTGGCGAGCTTGATGGCACTCTAATTTTCACACCAAAGTCTGGTCAGATGCTTCTACTAGAATCCAAAATCTAAAAGGATATGTCGAAGCCACAAGGCTTCCTAAATTGCATTTACCACTACTCGGTACTCTGCGTCTGCTGAAGAAAGTGCAATAGCTTGTTGTTTCTTATAGGCCCAAGTAACAGGTCCTAAACCAAGGCTGAAAACATTACTTGCAGTAGACTTCCAATCACTAGGGTCACTGGCCCAATCTGAATCAGTTAAACCAACCAATAAAGGAGTCCCCCCTGAAGTATAATGTATCTCGAAATGAATTGTGCCACAGACATAGTGAAGTGTCCTTTTATCTTCTTTCCAATGGATTTCATGGGTTGTTTGCATTTATCGAGTGTCCTTTTATCTTCTTTCCAATGGATTTCATGGGGTGTTTGCATTTATTGGGAAACAAGACTAACAACAAAGGAAAGATCAGGACGGGTATGAGTCAAGTATAAGAGGCTACCAACTAACTGACGGTACATGGTGGCATCAATTTCGGGAGAAGTATAGGTGGCACTAATATTTACTCTAGACTGGAAGGGAGAAGGGGCTGGTTTACAATTGTCCATGTGAAAGCGATGAATAAGGTCACAAGCATACTTAGATTGGGAAAGAAAAAGTCCTTCATTGGTTTGAAAAACTTGGAGGCCAAGGAAATAGTGAAAAAAACCTAAGTTTTCCATTTCAAATTTCTTCTTAAGGATGGTTTTCACATGGTTTAAAATTTTTTAGTCACTACAAGCAAGGATAAGTTCATCAACATAAAGGACAAGGATTATGAGATGGCTGTCTACTTTCTTGGTATAAACATTAGGATCAAAATGGCATCTAGAGAATCCAGTGGCAATAAGAAAGCTTTCCATTTTGGCATACCAAGGTCAGGGAGCATGCTTGAGACCATAAAGAGATTTCTTAAGGCGAAAAGCAAGGCTAGAGCCATTCTGGACATAGCTAGGAGGTTGTTCCATGTAGATTTCTTCTTGAAACTCTCCATGAAAGAAGGTAGATTTAACATCCATTTGATGGACCTCCCATTTATGTGAGGCATCAAGGGAAATAACAAGTCAGATGGAATTCATTTTGGCTACAGGGGAAAAGGTTTCATTATATTCAATTCCGTCAACTTGGGAAAATCCTTTGGCAACTAACCGGGCCTTGTGTCTTTCAACACGTCCATATGGTGCATACTAGTTCTATAGACCCATTTACATCTAACAAGTTTTCATCCTTTTGGAAGAGATACAAGATCCCAAGTATCATTTTCCCTTAAATAACGATACTCTTCATTCATTGTTGTATCCCAATCTAGATGACTTGAAGCTTCTACAAATGTCTTTGGATCATGATTTTATGAAACTTGAGCCAAAAGAAAAGAGGCTCATTGGAACTGTGAACATATATGACATTGATCTGAAGGATCACCGACAAGATCACCAGTTTCTTCTTGTGTTGAACGGACCCATATAGGAAGCAATGGAGTTGGTGTCGGTTTAGGTTCAAAGGAATCATATGGAGGAGGGTGAGTAGGGGGAGGTGTATTTTTATCCTCACTGTCATCATCTGAAGAAGAAACTGGAACAAAAGAAGGCACACATGCCAAATATGGCTCGTAGAATGAAGAAGGCACAACCGTCGAATTAGGCTCACATGCCAAAGAAGGCACAAACGTTGAATTAAGCTCACATGCTAAGATATTTTCATCAAATTTAACATGTCTTCTAATAATAATTTCATTCCAATGTGGTTGAAGAAGTCTATAACCTTTGACATCTTTAGAATAAGAAACAAATATACACTTCTCACTTTTAGGTTGTAATTCTTTCCTTTTCTCATTAGGAATGTGAGCCCATGCTATAATTCCAAATACACGGAAGTGACTTACATCTAGTTTAATTTTAGTCCAAGCTTCTTCCAAGTTATATTTTTAAGAGCCTTTGTGGGAGTGCGATTTACTATGTAATTTACACAGTTGATGGCTTCCACCCAATACTTTAGACTTAATCCCTTAGATTGGATCATACAATTAACCATTTCTTTTAATATGTGATTCTTTGTCTTAGCAACACCATTTTGTTGTGGTGTATATGGAATAGTGTGTTACATTTGGATTCCTTATGTACTGCAGTAAATTGTAAAATTATTATTCACATATTCACTTCCATTATATATTCTTAACCTTTTAATTTGATGTCGAGATTGCTTTTCTACAAGGACCTTGTAGGCCAAAAACTTGTCAAAAACTTTGCTCTTAAGTTTTAAGAAGAAAACCCAAGGATGTCTGGAAAAGTAATCAATGAAAGTTAAGAAATACTTGCACCCAGAAAAAGAAGGAGAAGAAAGTGGACCACATAAATCACTATGAACAAGCTGCAAAGGACCCGAGGTGTGCCAAGAGGCACGTTTGTCAAAACTGTCCCGATGATATTTTTTGATCAAACAATCGACACAAACACCATCTCTGCATGAAACAAGAGGAAGACCAGTCACCATCTCTTGATTACATAGTCTCTGCAATGAGCGATCATTTAGATGACCAAACTGCTCATGCCAAAGTTTTCTCAATTCATCGCTATGAGCAACAAAAACTGATGAAAAAGATGATGACCCAAAGTTGTCAAACTTGTACAACTAGGTAATATCATCAACAATTCCACTTGCAAGAACATCCCGAGGATATTTTAGATCCTTGATTACAACTTGGCAAGGTGAAAACTCTACGGTTTTACCTTCACCTGAATGAGTGATTTGATATACTGATAGAAGGTTACAAGAAAGTCTTGGAACACATAATACATCATTGAAATGATGATTTTCTACTTGAACTATTCCAGATCCTTCAACACTAAGAGATCTGTCATCACCAATAAATATTTTCTTGATGTTACATTCATTTAGAGTAGAAAATATGTTTCTATCCTTAGCCATATGATAAGATCCTACAGAATCAATAAGCTACTCATTAGAAGTAGAAGTAGAAGTAGAAGTTTTATTGAAGGAGAAACCAGAAGCTGAAAGTGCATGTCCATGAGAAGAAGAAGAAGAAGTAGAATCAATACTGATGTTTTGATTCTTCATCGCTGGTTCCAAAGCTAAACATTTGGACTCATCATGATCATCTTTATCACAAAAGTTGCAATGTTTGCTAGTATTCTTACTTTTATATTTTTCTCCTTTGTCACCATTATAAGCAGAAGCTATCTGTGTGGGTTTGGGACCCCTATATTGCTTGTTGTTGTGGCAAAGATATTGCTTCTTGGTATTCTTGGTTTTATCTATCTGATGGACAACTGAGTCTTTGTTGGAGGTACTTGCAGTGTTGATCACTCCAAGTTGTACAAGCTTATCATGCTCTCTAATCAAAGCACCAAAAAAGTTCTCAAGACTGGTTTTTTTATAAGCTGCCCCTAGAGCCTCTTACATGGCATAAAAGGTAGATACAAACACAAAATATGCACTACCTAGCTTAGAAATTATAAGATAGATGCAACGATCCTCTTCTATATTTATCTTACATTCTTCACATAAAAGTCTAAGTTTTTAAAACTTATATATATAGTCTTCAATGCAAGAAAAATCATTTGGACTAAAATTCAGTAATTGATTTTCTAACTATTGTGCTCCAATAATATTGTGGTTACCAAACACATATTCAATCTTGTCCCAAGCTTATTTGGGTTGATCAAGTGATTGGAGGTGGAACCTTAAATCAGGAGAGATGGACATTTCGATTAATACACATGCTTCATCATTCCTATTATCCTATTTGGCTTTCTTATAAACATTAGTGGGTGATTTTTCCTTTCCCAAGGTAATCCGGTACAAGCCTTTAGATCTTAATAAATCCTCCATATGAGATTTCGATTGGAAGTAGTTGGTGTTGGTAAGTAAGAGATTACTTGTAGAATCCATATTAAATATGTAGATAATATGGATTTAAAAACTGAAACAGATAATTTGAATGGAAATCTCTCGAAAATTTGTGCGGTTTTAAAAAAAACGACACTTAAAACAGACTTTGGATGTGAGAGTTATGCCCTTTTAAAAAAAAGCATAAACGATAACCAAAGGACCACGTGGTAGTGTAAGTTTGTTTATGAAGTGACCCACTTTTATAAATAGAAGTGGGGATCACTTTTACAAAGAAAAGTTGTATGCAAAATAAAAAGATTACAGAGATATTTTACAAGAGATTTTCTCACAATCGATCATCGACAAATGACCCTCCATGGTCTTTAAATAGAGATCATGGACCAATCGGGTGTTAAGCCACAAATAAATGGTCATTAAGATTGAGGAGAGTATGAACCATCAGATCACTCTATGTAGAGAACATATCGTGAACGTCAGATTTCCTAACTACAAATCCATACTAATGCATACTAAAGAAACACACTTTTAACTAATGACACATTAGACCAAGTAGATCTTAACTAACTCCTAAGTGTCTAAATATCCTAACATGAAAGGGGCATTTCTTTTGACCCACTGAGGAAACATATGGCCAAGTGGCGATTTGATGTTTAACTATAGATGGATCAAGATCGAGCATCTCTGTATATGACCAGGCAAAAATATCCCGGTATTCTTGAAAGAGAGCTTTGTAAGCCATGAGTTCTTCAGGGGAGCATGTGGAACATGTTGGAACATAGGTATGCATCGCATCCTTACCCTTTTGATTCACCTATAACATCTTCTTGAAGCCTAATTATTTGTTTTGTTCTCGTTAATTTTTTCTCCACATTTAAAATTTTTTCTCTTTAATTGATTCTTTGGGCCATCTTTTTGTTTTCTTAATGGGTAATTGCATGCCATTGATTTGATTTTAAATACGTGTCATCAAAGATACCACTAATAGAGGATGTAGCCAGCCAATAAAGTATGTTGTATGCACATGGAAAAACCATGAGAAAAAAACCCAGCATTCAAAAGAAGTCAATTTCGGGCTTAGATGGTGGGAAAAAATAGGTTAAAATTGCAACGACGGAGATCGAACAGGCCACTCAGATTGACAGTTTTCGTGCATTCAAGGTTTTCAACATCGTACGAGGTTTCCTGACAAGAACAGATCTCTGAAGAGCTGAAATGCTGAAGTTTTAGAGCCCTGAAGTGTCGGAGTGGGCCTTGATTGCCAGTTCACTTCGCAAGTTTGTTCATCCATGAGGTTTTGGTCCAGAGCAAGCACAGACCCCCGAAGTAATGAAGAGTCGAAGCCAGAAGTGCTGAAGCACGCGACACTCATCCGTAAATACATTGAAATCCATTTGGTGTTGACCCATGGCATCCATCTGGTGCTAACACATGGAATCCATATGGCATTGACATATGGCATTCATTTCAGGCACCTTGGAGCATGTCATCTATTGAATTTCTAGTGACACGTGTCACTCTCCTTCCGAGACACGTCACTTCGAGCCCGTACTACTTCGAGAGATTTTCATGCTTCACAATCCAAAACTCCTGAAGCCCAAAGTGTCGAATAGCCGAAGTCTCAAAGTGACGTTAGGCTACCACGTTGCTCCAGGCCCGTACTACTTCGTGAGGTTTTTAAATGTAGCACTACAGGACTCTCGAAGTTTCAAACTCCCGAAATCATTGAATGATTAAAGTATTACTCTCGGGTTAATAGGTCTAATATAAACACAGATTAGTGACTTCGTGAGATTAACACTCCGAGAGATTTAGATGCAGAGAAAACCTAGATCTCCAGAGCTCTGAACTGTCGAAGTGTCGAAGACATGTGGTACTCATTAATCATGACACATGGCGTTCATCTCAAGCCCTTTGATTACATCATCTGTGTTATTTCTAGGTGACACATGTCCCTCTCTTTTCATGACATGTCGATGATATGACATCAGGTCACCATGTCACTCTAGGATTTTGGCCATATAGGAAATGTTCATACTTTATACTCAGAAGCTCCTGAACCCTGAAGAGAAGTAGTCGCGAAGTCCCGAAATGATGAAAGTTAAAGGTAATATCAGGTTAATAGTTTATTAGTGTTGGTTAATGACTTTGGGGGTTCTATCCTTCGAAGGATATGCATCCTCTGTTCTCGGAAACCTTCGAATGTTGAATTTATGAAGTGGCTCACCCACATTTATTGGATATTTGAAAGGTTTAAAAGGGGGCGCAAAAACATGAATGCAAAGCCAGTTGAAGACATCATATTTATCATCTGAAAACAACTCAATGATAGTCAACAGGTACAAAATTGAAGCTTTAGATCCAAACCTTGCAACACCACTACGAGGAATTTGAGAAACTATGCCCAGACTACAGAAGGAATATCAGAGACTCAAGAAAAGTGAAAGAAGACTTTATTCTCCCCCCTAGGAGATAAGCTCAAGAAGGAGTTGTCAACCCATAGAGTCATTTCCAGTGGCCTCAAACAGTGTGCAGGAATGCCAATGCTTGACGCATCACTCACCTCTTTCACTACAAATCAGTTTCTGTCAAAGGATCAGTGCGATTTAGCTTATGCATCAGTATTGTTTACCATCAATGACGGTTTTTCAGTTATTTAAGTTGAGACATTTCAAGTTAATTCATAACAAGTGGTAATTTGTGTCTGATATGAATCACGTCCCCTTTAATTAAGTTAAGTTTGAAGTGATACATCACTGCACTCCAAAAATGTTGTTTTCAAGTTAATAAGTTGTTTACAACTGTGAGCACAGAGTGAAGCCTCAGTCCTAGATGGATGAGATCCTTTGCAACTTTGATAAATATGCATTTTTTGTATGTTTTTGGAGGTCAAGTTTTTGGAAAAAAATAGAGGCAACAGAAGGGCTGGACCTGCTCAGATGACTGTAAATTTCTCTACCTAGTGAATATATGTTGATGAAAATTGTGTTCTCTTACTCAAATATTTATGTATTTAATCCTATATTGAATGCAAATTTTGTGATGTGTGCAATGTGTATTTTCTTATTCCTTCATCCATTGTTTTATTTCATCTTTTTGTTGATTCCGCAACCTTTTATACAACTATTGTTTAGTGAAAGATCTACTATTTGGCAACCTATTGAATGATTTGCATCTAGATATTTATCTAAGTATTAAGATATTATTTTAAGTCTTTATTCTCACATAGCAAGTGATTTATTGCATTGATCGATTGTTGTTTCCTATGTTTGTCTTTTCATATCTCCAATTGTCTATTAGTATCCATACCATTAGCAAAGGAGAACCTACTTTTATACTATGTGTCCTGTCCAACCAGATTACCATATTTGAAAACCTATCCTTAATCTGACCAACAAACCAATTTATCAAAAAAACAATCATTATAAACTTGAGGTGGACTAGCTTTTCCCTTTAGCAGTCAGGTGGATACTTTAGGACCAACAACGCCAATGGTCATTTCTTCTATGATTCCTGGTTTAATGGAAATGTCAATTTTGACAGTGGGGGAGATGTTGGCCATGTTTCCTTCTTCAAAAGCATCTGGGACAGGGATAGGGTTTTTGAACCAGTATATATGCCCCAAAGGAATAAAATACTTGGTTTCTATTGCACACATGGAGGCTTGGTTAGGAGGATGAAAGGCCTCCTATGAGAGGAACAATGCTCGGTGATGGAGTGCATTCCATGGGAAATCAAGGGTAGTGAGTTCCTCCAGGATATCTTCATCGCACTGAAAAATGCGAGACTACATGGGATCTTGGGAGGTGACAGGGGGGACTGTCAATGGGTAAGTGTTGGTGTCCTCAACTGGTGAGGACGTAGACATGATATCATATACAGGGTGCGAGGGACCGCTAGACATAAATTTAATGTCTTGATACTATGGAGGGTACCTCATTTATGTAGCGACTGACGACACAATATATCGAATGCCAGTGATGTGAGCCTCAGTAAGGGGTGGCTGAGAGGGTTTTGGCCGAGAGGTTTGGTATACTGTGGCTAATGTCTAGAGAAAATGAGGTAGAGATTAGAAATGATGAGTGTAGTGACCATATTCTAATCATATGGCACAAGTGAGTTTGGTTCACAACCCTTTATTTCTTGCAATGGAGGACTTTGTAGTAGCAGTGGATGTACTTGTGGACTGGAGAGCAATGTGGTTTTTCTAGGGAGATGGATCAGATTATGTAAATCAGTAAGAGTATGAAATCTATTATTGGGGTGTCCTTCTCTTTCACATAATGCACAAGGAGGTTGAACTAGGGGGGGAAGTGGAGCCGCAGGATGTTTCTTTTTTTGTTTGCCCTCTATAGTGGTGGTGGTGCCAGTATTTGGGGGTGAGGGTGGTGTGGTAGGATACTGTACTGGGATCTACATCGGTATTCCCTCTGTCTGAGGAGGGAGATATCATGGAGGAACCATCATGGGTGGATGAAGACACCATATAGGTATGGAAAGCACCATGTTAGGAAGGGTAAGGGTCATAATTACCTGGAATGCTTGGACTCTAGGTGGGGGTAAGAAGAAGGGAATTTGGGTAATGTCTTGGGGGACTATCTCCCAAACCAATATTTTCCCTTGGAGGGGGAGGGGGAATTTGGGATAAGTGGTGTAGTGGGGAGCTCAGGGAACTCCTGAGGTAATAGTTCTCCGACTAGTGGAACCTCAATGTGAGGAGAGGCCTCGTTGGGAGGAGTAGTTTCTTCGATATATATTCCATTAAAAGATACTACACACACTTGTGCTGAGGGGTGAAGGCGAGGTGGTGCTTCATTATATGCCCCCAACAAGGATGGGTCCTTGAAAATTTTGGGACCCATGTTGATGAATAAAAAAGAATCTGAGCTAGTGCAGATAAGGGGAAGAATGTTATCAATGTTGGCGGAATGGTTAGGCTTGTAATGTGTAATTTGGATGATTGTGATGATTTTCCCATTGTGGGGGAACATCATCATTTGAAACACAGAAGAGGCCACCTCTTTCATAGCATACATGTAGCTACATCCAAACAAGATATTGTAATCAAGTGGGGCGTCAATAACTTCAATGTTCTATGAGGATGGTTTTGCCCACAACTTTGATGGGGAAATTTTGGAAGAGCCCTTTAGGGGATCATGGTTGACTGTCATAGGCTCGCAGGGTGATGGCAGATGGGACTGGCTCATGGGACCTGAGTTTATGCCAAACTACTTTGGACATGATGCATGTGGATGCACCTTCATCGATGATACACCGATGAACTGTGATGTTCTGGATTTTCACTAGTATCTGAAAAGATACCAGGGTGAGGAGGCGTGGTTCTCCACTATCTAGATTAAAGGTGATGAGTCTAGTATCTACTGGGTCAATTGCCCCCAAGGTAGAAAGCAATGATTTCCACTGAGTTGGATAGGTTTGGAGGACTTCTAATATAGAAATGGCTGCAGGAGACTGTGCTAAGTTGTCAACTAGGATATAGTTATGGGCTGCCCTAGCATGATGGTTTTGTACATTCCTTTGTAAAGGCATGCAAGGTATATGAGGGTTTGGTTCAATGTTAGGGTGTGGAATCATCAATGGTTTTTCGACTATAGCTAGAGATGCATCTTAGGTGGTTGGGGTAGATTCATGGGGAAGACCATACTGGTGACTGGATGTTTCCAAAAGTGTCTCTTCTTTGCTGGTAAGGAGGATATTTGATCCAGATTCGGATCCAGGAGCTTGATGGGGCTTAGAAATGCCTAAAAATAGAATTTCTCTGAATGGATTCAAAATAGACGTGTACATAGGGCTCGTCGATACGG